>CM061142.1:35507516-35579118 GCA_030789695.1 Scilla litardierei
TTCAAAATATTAATTTATTTTAATTCTTTGTTATGAGCCTGTTGCGTCATATTGCTAAAATTATAACACTCTTGCATTATTATTAATTTATGAAATATTAGGATTTTTTTTCAAAATATAATTATCTTAAGGATCCTGCGACCGCTCTACCGTTAGTAAACTAACCTAACGGTGTATGACGTCTCCCCGTGGTCCGAGAGATTATTATATTTTCTAGCCTATTTTTTCCATTTAATATATGCCTATGTTATATACATGCGTGGTTGTTTATTTTGTGCCTGTCGCATTTATAAACTGCGTGGATGTTTATATAAGCTAAAATGTGATTTTTGGGATCGGCCAATTTGATACCCTTTTTAAATTCCTTGCAATTTTATTTTCTTTTTGAGAGAATTTGTAAGTGAGGATTAAATGTATTAATACCAAAGACCGATGTACCGATAAATGAAGACGGAGGCCAAAATTGGAAAATATAGGGACCCATTCTGGGTTTCCAAATTGTATTTTTCTTTTGTTTATGGACTGTATATTCGGACTTTGGACTTTGTATTTATTTGGGTATCTGGCCGATCCCGACATTTTACTTATTTTAATTTTTAATGCTTGAATTTCAATTTTAATTAAATCATGCTTATTTTAAATTGCATAGATAAAATGGCAAAATTGGCAAGCGTCGATTTCGAAGTCCTTAAATCTGCAGGAAAAAATTACCCGAGTTGGCGAGTGGACCTGAAGTTCCACTTGCGTTCGATGGCCCTCCTTGGTTCCATTTTGGCTCCTTCATCGGCCCCAGCAGCGGCCGATGCTTCTGCTACATCTAGCAGTAGCACTCCTACCACTGTCTCCGACGTAGATAAGGCGAAAGCCATAATCTACATTAGGAAACATATAGATCGAACCTTAAAGGCCGAATACCTGACGGTAGAGGACCCAATGGAGATGTGGACAGCGCTGGAGGAACGGTATAAACATCAAATTGATGTAATATTACCGCGTGCCAGTTATGAGTGGGAAAATCTCAGACTTCAGGACTATAAGTCCGTCGCTGAGTACAATTCTGCACTTCATAATATCACCTCACGCCTGAAGTTGTGCGGTGAAGAAGTGACAGAACAACGCATGTTGGAAAAGACATTTACCTCGTTTCACGAGAAAGATGCAATCCTCATGCAGCAGTATCGTGAACACAACTTCACGAAATTCTCTGATCTGATCTCATGCTTACTTAGGGCAGAGCAGAATCGAGATTTACTGCTAGCCACTCATAATTTACGTCCAGCTGACACTGCACCTATCCCTGAAGCCCACCAGGTTTCTCCCCAGAAGTGGAAAAACAAGAAGAAGGCTAATAATAACAAATGGAAAGCTATGATTAAGAATGGATGATGAGCAGCACCCCCATCCAACAAACAATACAGAAAAGAGTAACTTCATATGGAAGCAAAAGAACACTGACCAAGTGTCACTTCCGAAGAAGAACTGGGAGGATAAATGCCATAGATGCGGCATGACTGGCCATTGGTCCAGAATCTGCCGCACTCCTCGCCACCTCCAGGAACTATATCAGGCGAGCCAGAAGTCTCTGCCTGAAACAAACTTGGCGGCTGTTCAGCCACCAATGATGTTCACTGCAAAAGACTTCGAGAACGACGACCTGCTCGATTAAGCTTCATCTTTTATCTATGCATTTAAAATTCATTGTTGCTTCATCTTTAATTTGCTTAAGTACGAACTTTTATTTTGAATGTCTTTTGCATTGACTTAAATAAAATTTCGTTTTACTTATAGATGAAGTATGGAATATTGTGGACAGTGCCTCGTTGCACCGGTGTAGCATTGATATTGCTCCCACATACAACGAGACTATAAGATGCAAATTCTCCTCTTAAACATATAGGAAATCTCCAATTTTCAAGGATATTTCTTTTAAAGAAAATAACTTGAAAATTGTGGCTAATATATATTGAATATCAATATGTAACTCATCAAGAGAATGGCCAGAAGACCATCTACTTACGAGTTCATTGGACCCACGTCGGGCCCCTATAATTTACAGATATTCTTCCTATAGAAAGCCAACTCGACTGAGCACCAGAAGTGTCTTTCTTTGCCATAGTTTTTAACTCTGGCAAAAAGGACTTGGTCATCCTGGATCAGCGATGATGGACGCATCATCAAATGAATCCATTGGAGAACCCGAAGATTCTTCAAAAGGTTGAGTTTCCTTGTCCCCCTTTGTCATAAGGGATAAATAATAGAGAGACCTTCCCTCCTGAAAGTGGGTTTTGAGTCTCCTGGCTTCATTGAGAGATACATGGTGACCTTTTACGGGCTTATTCACCCCGCAAATGGCCCATTTTCGGTACTTCATTACTGTACTGATATATGCATCTACTAGATGGTCTTACCTGTGCCTTTATATTCACTCGCAATCTAGCTTTCTCAAAAGCTTATAATGTGGGTGAATTTACTACACATATCATTCAAGACTTCTGCCAAGCAACTGGCATTAAAATTGAACATCCTGCAGCATGTTCAAACTCATAACGGGTTAGAAGAGTCTCTGGTAAAGAGACTCCAATGGATTTCATGTCCATTGTAAAATCACAGTTGCATGTTGATGTTTTGGGACCATCACACTGCATTCCGCATCGCTTATCACGATACGGCCCGCTTGTTGCCATATCTTATTGCTGATGCTGCTTGGTTATGGTTTACCACCAAGTCTTGATAAATGTGAATTTAATGAGCAAAATCTCATTGAAATAGGCACGCTGTCTAAAGAAGCCTGAAGCTTCTGAGACCATATCATGGGACACAAAAGTTCTCATCTCGTTATGATCCGCATACTTTTTCTGTGTGAAGTTGAGATCCAGAAGATCCTTCACATTCAGAATAAAGTACATCAATTGACGGATAAATTTGCGGACAACCAGAAGATTGTTCGTTCACACGTCCCTGCTGCCAACACGCCAGCTAGGATTGACATTCCCAAAGATGGATGCAATCCACCGACAGCAGAATTGGCTGTACCTCAATTGAAAAGAGGACGCCTGCCAGGTTCAAACTATATAAATTCCTCATAATAGGAAGATTCCTGGATATATCAAAATGATCCCCACAGGATGCTGAGCTCAGACCAGCAACCTCTCCCCTCCTAATTTCCCCTGCAGAGGAAATAACAGGAGAAACATCATTATATTACGTACGTACTGGAGAGGTACTGGACAAATATAGCACAGTCGTCGACGACGGTTTTGCTTTCGCTATTGCCGTTCACGTCGCTGAATACGACGATGACGTCTACCCACTTTTCTATAGCGTAAACGCATAGATTGGCCAATGTGGGACGAGGCAATAAGAGTAGAGCTGGACTCACTCTTGAAAAGCAAAGTCTTTGGACCAGTAGTCCATACACCTGAATGTGTAAAAACCTGTGGAATATAATTCGGATTTCATAAAGAAATTGAAATGAAGGAAATGTGATCATTTTCATACTAATCCTACACTTCTCTGAAAAAGCCAATACATGCAGCTCATGGACGTTGTGACTGCATATATATACGGCAATATAGATATAGAGATCTATATAAAACTTCCAGAAGGGTATACTCTACCCCCAGAGATGGAAGAGAGACGTAGAAACGTCTTCTCCGTAAAGGCTACAAAGATCATTAGTTGATCTTAGCAATATTCTGCCTGTGTATCTTTTTCGAAAGATCGATGACAGAATTTGTAATATTCGCCTTATATGTGGTCGATTTAAAGCTAATAGGATCTCCTGCAGAGACCATTTAGAAATCAGATAGCTTTAAGCATACCTTGGAAATGAAAAACCTAGGTATAATAGGGTCTTATCTCGGCTTATATATTTAACCCCTTCGTGGTGGAACCCTTTAATATCCTTCATACATCTGGAGTTTATGAAGAATGATGTCCACTTGCATCCTATTAAAAATGGATACTTATGTATGACACCTTCCAGTAGCTGGAAGAGGGGGAGGACATCCTAGGTCCCGAAGAGCCTAGCTCTAGTGTACTTGTTACACTTATTTATCTGGCCAACTGCACGTATCTTTGATAGAACGTCTCCAGTAAAGTTGTGAACCAGATACAGTGTTGCCCTGGAGAGCAACACTAGACCAAGGATAAGCTGCTTCTGCGCAACTTCCAAGGGTCAAGGAATATATATCGCATATGCAGGTTTAAAGATCATCGTGATGACTACAACACAATTGGCCGGCCACCTCCTAAATATCTACACATCATCCTCCAATGTCTACATCTTCTGAGAAGCTCATCATCCAAGAAGCAAGTATTGAAAACGCTCAGCCAGGTCCAGCAGTACCTTACAGACACACTGAAGACTGATCCAGTGAATACTTTAGTGGTGCCATCTACCAACTTTACTATAGCCGCAAGATGAGTGAAACTTGTATAAGAAGAGTGATGATTGTATTTTCTTTCAGAACATGATGGATGTATAGACGAATAGGAGATGATTGTATAGATACATAGGAGATCTGTAAGCCTGAAGCTCGTACAGATCAGGGGGAGTCCCTCGATAGTTGTACTCTTTTCCCTTAAGCTGCTGGTTTTTCCCACTGGGGTTTCCACAGCTAAGGTTTTAACGAGGCAACCACAGTGGCTCTGGATCCAGAAGTATCCACCCCATTTGCATAACGAATCCTGAAGTATTCATATGCTTAACCCAAGGTAATGGAGAGATGAGGGGGAGTGTTGTGAGTTGAGGGAGGCCTTTGGCCTCCCCCCTCAACATCTCACCATTTACTCCCCACTAAGTTAGTGGGGAGTCCCTTGGAGTTCTAATTCATATGAATATATAGAGAGCCATGGCTTGTGCCATGGCTACTCCTAATTTGGTGATTATCTTCACTTCTTTTCCAAATTCCTTTAACACCCCCTAATATTTAGTTCGATGCAAATTTTTTTTGTAAATTTAGTTGCTTTTCCCCCACATTGTTTAGACAAATATTCTATGATGAAAACAATAATTAATTGTGTCATCTAACTCTACCGATGGACATGAAGAACATTGTCCATACATTATCCAATTTGCAGCTTACTTTAACCACCCTGACATTTGGCTTGGGTTTGTAGGCTTCTCGTCAAACTTCAGTTGCGTTGACAAAAAATAGAAGAACCTTGAAGTTTGCTTAATATGTGATGTCGGTTGATTGCCTGTGAGGGAAATCGTATATACTCTGCAAACTGTATATAATCTGGAGAATCATGTTCTTCGATGAAGTGCAGCTTTTTTCGAAGAATCTTAATTTTTCTTGCAAATGTTTAACTTGCGAATCTTGCAAATAATTAATTTTTTTCAGGAAAATATTTTGAGAGGCTGATGTTTTCTATACCGGTTCCAAAATGATTGTAATACATAGTTTATGGCCAGGGCTTTTGCTCCATCATGTAGTCTTTAAAAAATCCTGAAATTGATCAGCTTATTATTGCTTAAACCCCAGCAAGGGACACAACAAATTTCTTGCCAAAAATAAAAAATATGTTGAAGGACATTGTCAAATTTCTTTAAGAGGCTCAAGAAAGAGGTCAAATCTGTATGATCAAATTCTGTATGATGTGAAATCTATTATGAAACCTATATCATGTGAAATTTATATGATCAAATTTTTATTGTGAAATCTGTATGATTTAGGAATATGGATGATATGATTCATACATTGTTGATTAACACATAACTTCATTATTCCTTTAGGTTATTGTTTCAGTTTTTTTATTAACTCGTAACTTCATGAATGTAAGGGAAACTTCGTTGCCATGTTCTGGAAATTTCTGTTGTTATAGTGATGCACTACTGGAAATTTTTGTTGTTGGAGTAGTCGGTCGGTCGGTCCACCACGCTTATGATAATCCCTCCGACTCAATCCCTCCACATCTCTTCTTGCTTGTTTTCTAATATTTTGGAAGTCTCATGTTAGCTTGTACTGATGTCTCTCCCTCACGCTAGCCGCTCTCAAATATACCGCCCACTTGTAGTGTTGTGCCTCAATAAAAGCATCTCCCTTCTCCTTCCTTATGAAACAATATCTTGCCCATTCATCGTCTAACGATTAATTAGTTCGGTTGACAAACCAAGTCAAAGGTAATTAAACATCAATTAGCAATAACAACGCCTTCCCCTGCTTTGACATTTGATCATCATCATGATCATCAAGATTGCTAGAAGATACATTACTATACCATCAAACTTAAAACTTAAATTCTTCCTGTAAGACAACACTTAAAGGAACAAACTAATTAATATCTGGCTAGCTAGCAATCACGATGCACACAAAAGCTGACGACCAACACCAGAACAAAACGCAATTGTATAATTAGGTAACACCATAATCCCACATTCCTAGATAATAGCGACGATGAGCAGTTAATATGCGGGTGCTGGAAGAAGAATTAATGTGTTGGGAATGACTTCTTTCTTTTTATTTTTAAGCATTTAACCACTGAAGCAAAACAAATTCACACACCAAAAGCTACTAAACAAACTTGAAAACCAATTTATAATTTGTTTGCCACATTAATATGTACTAAATAAACTTGCTACTGCTTACCCCTGAGCTTGACCTCTAACATCGCTCTGCCTACCTACAAAATTTCACAAAATTCCAAATGTCACTGCAAGATTTCTTAACCCGACTCAACAAAAAATCAAAACTTTGTACTCTCTTGCTTCATCCTGATGTGCTTCTATGCATTTGAATTAAAAATATGGCAGTTCCAACTTTTGTTTAATGAGATAAATTGAGAACAACATGATTAATGAGATACACAGAGAAATTGGCTTCTATATACGTTGTTGTTCTTAGTACACTGGAGGAACAAATTTTAAATTTATAATCGTGTTTTATGAGATACACAAAGAACAGGATTATAAATTGGCTGCTATGCATTTGATTTATAAATATGGTAGTTCCAACTTTTGTTTAATGAGATACACTAAGAACAACAGGATTAAGTTGCATGGAACAACAGTAAATAATTGCATAGAAGCCAACTTGTGGCGTATTGGGAGAATAACAGGATTATCTCAGTAATGAGATTACAAATTTTGTTCAGTGAGTACTGAGAACATGATTATAAATTTGTAAATTTGGAATTTGGTTTGAATTTATCAGTAATGAGAGTACAAATTTTGTTTAATAAGTACTGAGAACAACAACGTACTGGGAACAGGATTATAAATTTAAAATTTTGAAATTTGTTTTGAATTCCTCCAAAGGAGCTATTGAGAGAACACCAGGATTATCTCAATACTGAGAGAACAACATGATTTTCTCAGGGAAAAACTGCCAAAAAGGCCAAAAGCCAGTTCCAACTTTTGTTTAATGACTACGCCAAAAGGTTAGTAGAACAATAGGAAATAATTGCATAGAAGACAACTTTTTTTAATGCAATAATACTGAGATAAACATGTTGTTCTCTCAGTACGCTGGAGGAGCAATTTACAATCCTGTTGATCTCCAGCCAATTTATATTCCTCATGTACGCTGGAGGAAGCATTTTACCAAGTCAAAATCTTTGTTAATTGCAAAGAGAACATGAAATATAAGCGAACACCTTATGTGCATATTTCAAATTGAAATATATTAGCATTCATGCATTGATACATCAGAATTTTGCAATTAGACATCAAAATATAATGCCAAAATAAATCATGTAAGTAGGCAGAACGCACTAATTAAATTACAACTTGAACAAAATAGTATCCATAATAACTGTCAATCTAAGTGAAAAAACATATGCATACTATTTTGGCTTGAGAGTAAGGTGCTCACTCCTTAAGAGATTAACCGAGCTCACTCCTTGAGAGATTAACTGAGCTTGGGTTTTTGAGAGATTAACCGAGCTTAAGTTCAGTTCATTTTGTTTTGGTTTGACAATAAATAGCTGATTATTTTATGACCCATGAATAGCTGATAATTTTATCTAAATATTTGAAAACCTTCTCGTCTTCCTTGGATTTAAAAATTCACTTAAGTATGTACTGCATATACCTTACTTGTTTGGTAAGATGTGTTAGGTGGTGGGTTGTTTTTATGATGAGAAGTATGGGTATAATAGAGAAAACTCTTAGGCATGTGAGTGCATGTTTATCATACATTAAACCGTAACAATTTATAAGGATGTCAAAATTAATTATGTAGGGAATCACATGATCATTTAGATTCTGAGAAAGTAGTTCTGTGAGGACTTTCGTATGCATTTTTATCTTGAGAAGGTGGAATTCAACTCTGATGTATGCATGGACGATGGCAATAAATTTCGTGAGGGGTATGTGAGTCTCACAAATAAAAGTGGCACATGACTGTTACATGACAGTTGACCATTTCTTTGGTTTAATGCTTGAGGCTTAATAAATCTGAGGATTAGACTTGAGTAAAGACTTAGAGTAATTGAAATGTTCCTCTCTTTAGTTAGTTGCCTTTTTTAGATGAATGAATGAATTGCATATTTGCACCCAGTCTATTAATTCCACCTTAAGAATTTCCATTATTTCTTCTTTTGACTACCTCTTGCAGTAGACCACTTTCAAAATGTAAGGTTTGTTCGTTGCCAATATTTGGTTTTGGTTCTTTCCTACAGTTGTAGTGCTGAGTTGAATTCATTTTGTTTTGCTTAATATTTGGTTTTTGGTTATTTGCTATAGTTGTAGTACTAAGTTGAGTTCATTTTCTTTTGTTTTGACAATAAAAACCGGATTCCTACAAAAACATTAATTCCGGAGATTTCGAGGAACTAAGTAGGAAACATACCAACAAAATCAAATTTTACACTGATCGCTGATTGAAGAGAAAGAACAAACATGAGGTGACTTCGGGGAATCATCAAATTCGTTGCAATAATGCTCAGAAACCCTATGCGATGATGTTACTGCAGCTGCTTCCAATGATTCTAGCTATCCTTTTGGCTATCCTCAAATGGGCTTTGGTTTCTTCCTCCTCAGAAAAAACCATCAAACACCTTGTAGCCATCCCCATCTTTTCCATGTCCATAACCTAAACTACTCCATCGTCTTCTTGTTGACCGAGATCTGAACCAGTACTTTGTTAACGGACTGATTACATCCCGAATCATCGGATCAGAGCTATACAAAAACAAAAAAAAATGCATCAAAGAGAATGTTGGCCTTGGTGCAGTTTTCAAAGGAAGAAATCAAAGAGAATGATGGCCTTGGTGCATTTTGCTGTAAAATTGTTGGTGTGTGTTTTTAATTTGGCAAATAGAATGATGTGGTTTTGTTTGTTTGTTGGGTATTTGATTTTGCACAGAATGATGGGGATTTGAATGTTGGTGGGTTTTTTGAATTTTGGTAGGAAAACAGAGATTGAAACCGTGGGAAAATTTTGTGGAGATATTTATGCATTGGTGGGAAAATTCTGTGTTTTGCATATCACACAATTCTATTTTGTGTTAACTCATCTTAATTAGCTTCTTGCCCTTCTTAATCACCTTCTTGCCCTTCTTAATCACCTTCTTGCTATCTTCCCTCTTCTTCTGTTGCACCTTCTTCTTCTATAAATACAAATTCATTAAAAAAACTTAGTATCAATTACCATAATGTACCATCACAACGGTTAAATTTAGAAGCATAAGATGTCAAATGTTGTCAGCCAGTGCTCATATTGTAAGAAGCTAACTGAATAGAGTTTACTTGATAATTGTCCATATTATATCAGTATTTGCTTTTATATAGAGACAAATATAGAGACAAAAACTATCAGCATGGAATGCCAATTAACAGAACTATGTTGATAGTCTAAATTAAAAGAACTATGCCAATTAACATAAATCAGCATGGAATACCACTTTCCTAGTTGTGAAGAAAGAGCACTTACCGTATATGGATGAAGGCAGATGTAAATTAAATAATGAGAATCACAAAATTGTAAATGAATAAAGATGCCACTATAATTCTGATGGAACATTTGATGTGGCAACTATACAGAACAATATATTAAAAAATAACAGTCATGTTATTCTTTCATTTTCTACTGAAACTTGAGCCAGATTTCTTTACCTCAAATTCTCCTTATTATTCCTCGAAGAGCCCAATTCAGAGCTTTCTCGACACCACATTCCACTGCACTCCATGCACACATAAATCATAAGAACTAAACTTCACAAATTTCCCAAATGGGTAAATAAAAAATAGCATCAAGATCACAGCTTATTGTACCATTTGAGATCGGACCCCATCACTTGCTTTTGATCTCCATCACGTACAGAGAATAAACTGACGCATTCTCTCATAAACATTATACATTATAAATAATCAGATTTTAACACTCAAATAACCAACATGCTAAGAACTGAAATTCAAGAATTTTCCAAATGGGAATTACAAAAATAGTATCCATATCAGAATTTTCTATTTTCTATTTGCTAATTTAATTTTCTATTTGATTATTTTACATTTCCGTTTAAAAAGGTTTAAAATGAAAAAAAATCAAACATTGTCCAAGCATAATTTAGTAATCTACCCAATAATATATATTTACAAAAATAAAAACCAAAGAACCCAGCTGCATTGCATGCTGTTGTAGATACATAGATTTATTTGCAAATATTGGTTAGAGTAGATGAAGGATTCTGCTAATTCCAAATATTGGTTAGAGATGAAACAAAAATTTCAAAAAACGTATGACAATCAGTAGGCACACCTAATATCATCTTTTTTGGATGATGAAACATACGTAAATTTGCACACCCAAAATCATGAATATGGTAAATTTGCAGCATAGTTAAGGAACATAAGTAAAAGCATGTGTTGAACTTGTTGAGACATTTCAACAAACATGTATTGGGCATTAGCTTTAACTGTATACATGAGAACAATCTGATTATCACAACAAAAAAACATAAAAACAAAAAAGAGAATTACAAATAAATCTAGAATTTATACATGAGCTCAATGTGATAATCAAAACAAAGAAACTAAAAAATAAACAAATAAAAGTCTCAAAAAATACCTTATCTATGAAAAAACTAAATGCTTCTTTTAAATGCTTTGTAGATGTTAGCCCAGAACTGAGGACTGAGGAGGAAGACATTAACACGACTCAAATCATAGATCCATCCCAGCCAACATTTTAAATAAACAATATTAAAAAGTTTTATTCTAGCCAACATTTTAAATTAATTCACCTCTCAAAATATATAAAAGATATATCCTAATGCATTAGTCGATGATCACTCATAGAGGAGTCACATAAAGATACAACCATATTCTAGTTTGACTGATGAAACCAGACATGCATAAGTAGGAGTGAGGTATAAATTTTTCTCAGGTAAATGGAATCATTTCATGACTCAAGCCAATAAAGTAGGGATGCAGATGAATGTTCACAAAGAAGTATTGCCATCAGTTTTACTTCCAAACCTTAATGTGATTCTATCTCTAGCTATGATCACTTTATCCAGACATATTCATGTGACTATAACAGAAGGTTTATTCTAGCAACCTAGCGTGCACTTTTGTAAAAACATGCAGTAAGACTATCCGTATTATGGAAACAATGGACCGCAAATTAGCATGCTTACGATAAGAACTGTATTTTTTGCTTGTACAAATTTTTTTAATAAAAAGATAAGAAAATTTTAGTTAAAATAATAGATACAAAATGATACATAGAGAAGAAGTCAAATCATCCGCCTTCAGTGTTTTCGCAAGTCCAAAGTCGCCTGCAAATGAATTGAAATTACAATTGGAAAATTTACGCTTATATCATAGAATGTAGCAGTTGCAAAAGGAACTAACCAAGGCGGATATCCTGATCCTTCGTTAGAAATATATTCGAGCACTGCAATAAGATAAAGAAAGTTAACAACAATTACTTTTACCAAGTACAAAAAGAACCGGTTGCTTAACATATAATCACAAACCTTGAGGTCACGGTGCAGAACAAAATTGAAATGCAGATACTCCACAGCTAATACTAATTGCACAAACCATTTCAACAGTTTATGCAGGGATAGAATGTTTTTAAAAAAATTCAAACATCAAGATGTGGAATATGTAAAGTCCATTAGATATACTTAATTTAAAAACATAAATACCTCCTCCAGAAAGTATGTGCCATTTAATCGCTTCATCAACTCAGCCCTGCGTTCAAATGCCCATTAAGCCAAGAAGCAATTTACTCAAAGAATATAAGCTCTAATTACATAAATGAACACTCACATGTCACCTCCTTCACAATATCCAGTGACAATACAAACGTAGCATACCTATAATCAATATTGTGAACAACGAATCAGGCTTTTTTCGATTTGGTCTTTGAATGAACACTCACATGGTCTTTGAATCAATCTTATGCAATTACAAATATATTAGCTCGAGCCCAAAAGAAGATCATAAACTGCAAGGCTTAATGCTATCGGATGCAACAACAATCAGAAGGAGGGCATCAAATATTCACCATCAAAGATTTAAAAAATCCCAAAGATTATCAATTAAGAAAGTAAATCAAAGATTAAATGCTTAAATTTTGATGTGCATGAATATGTCCAGTGTGCAGTTACTATGTACATCAGAACCTGGTTGTTTTCTTTAGCCAACCTACAGAAACAATGTGGGTGCCTATGCAAAGATGAACTGGAATCTAATGTTTGTGCATAGAAGAGAGAGGGAACCTTTTTTCATTAAAATAGGGTTGGCTAACGACCGAATCTTTCATTTCCTCAAAGAAAGTTGAGTATACTGAGATTTATGAAAGTTTACGAATAGATATTGACATGACGCCAATTAGTGATATCCCGTAAAAGGATGAAATTCCCGATCCAGGAAACTATCCACACAAAAAGGCCTTTAGTCACACAAGAAAACATAATAATTAGTTTATAAGTTCAAGTTCAAGCCAGAATGAAATAGGAAATTGCATTGAACTCTAATTGGCATTGTGATAAGCCAAACAAATGAATAGAGATACCAAGCTGATCGAATTGAAAAGGAATAGATAAAGATTACCTTATCTGGGAGGTTGTATTGGAGGGCAAACTGTCGATGCAACGATGAAAGAATTCAATCGAGCACTCGGAGGTCACTGATGTTGATCTGAATGGCATCACCAGCTTTCATGGAGAAGGGATTGTTTAATCAACATCCATTTAATTAAAAGAAATTGGAACTCCATATCAATCTCTCTATATTGGTTCTTCAATTGACGCTGAAATCAACTGAGGACCAAAAATAAAAAAATAAAAAATAAAGACCGGAACTCATAGATTAGATCAAAGATTAAAATTTAACATACCAAAAACAAAATGCAGCCACAAGCAGGCAAGCAGGCAAGAAAGCACGACGCAAGCCGATAGAGCTGGCGAGCACAACATTGTAGATACTCCACTGCTGCAATTCTTTTTTCCCTGAATCAAACACTCGGCAGTGGCGTAGAAAGCTTGCTCGGATCGAACTTGAGAGGAGAAAAATGAGGGGTGATTGAACTTGAGAGCACGACATTGATCTTGAACCTGTAACAAATTCCTCAAACTGCATATCATTCTTTGGATGAGAGAATGAATCAACACAACATATAAGTTATCAGTTCATCAGAATTGCATCAAACAATGAACTTGGTACGCACAATTAACTGAAAAAACAATGTAAAAAGACATCTCTAGGTGAATTTGTTATCTTGATTACGTCTCAGCTTTAGAGATAACAGAAATTTGCTCATTTCTCATACCGAAAATTAGCAAACATATAATTATTTAGTTTTTGGCCACAAACAAAACAGATGAATATGAGAAACTACCACTGAAAGCAGCATGGGAGGAGCTTGAAGAAGAGAGCAAAGTCTCAAAAGTCTCAGCAGAGTACCCTCCTCCATCATTCGGTAATAAAACAGTCATCTATGAGCGCCCATAAACTCTTCTTCCAGCCATCTCTTTTCTATGATTTCTTTTCTTGAGAGAGCAAAAAGATCTGACTTTTATCTCTCTATTTTTTCTACAACCCAGAAAAATTCACACCAATCATCTTCTTTCCAAGCAGTGATAAGATCCAGCAGCAGACATCATGTTTTTCTCTCAGCCAAAAAATCTAGAGCTTATGAGAATAGAGACATCAGAGGATCCCCATCTCTTTCTCTCTCATCCAGATGAAAAGGGTTGGATTAAAACCTTGGTTTGCGTTAGTTTTGGACATAATTTTGAACTTCCCCATATTTTTTCCCCATCTTGGTTTCCCCCCCAGGATCTCCTAGGTGAAAGGGTCGTGATGTCGGAGGTGTCGAGGAAGGTGACGCCGGGCATCGACCTCACGATCTAAAAAGTATTACAGATCTAAAAAGCAATACTAATAATCATCAAAAATCAAGAAATGAATCCTTCCTCACTCCGCGGGATCGACCTCACGATCCATCCTTACTTCGCGGGATCAAGCTTCTCCCCGATGCTGGTGAGCACGTGGCGCAGTTCGCTAACGGAGAGGACCTTGAACGCGTCGCGGAGCTGGCGATCGAAGGGCTGTGGCTTCATATGCTTCTGAGGTTATCAGTCGTCACGATCTCCTTCAGCTGGGCCTGGGTAGGGTTGCCGCCGAGGGAGCGCAAGAGGATGGGGTTGAGCTGCGTTCTCTCCCCCATGTTTTTGTTTTTAAATACATTTTGTTTTCAAATACAAATTGCGTTCAAATTCATTTGGCTGAGCTGAGCTGCGTTCAATCAAATACAAATTTCAAATTGAAATTTTCAAACATCCCCAGGTTTCCCTCCAAAGTTTGTTCTAGTCATCATCAACTTATATCCCTTATCCAATTTCTCTTATCCAATTTCACATATCGTATCCAATTTCTCTTAACAACATCCCTCATATATACCCAATTTCTCATCTCTTATCAAAAACTCTTATCCAAAAACCCATGATAACATCCCTATTTTATAGAATAGATATACATATATATATACATATATACATATATACATATATAATTTGAGTGTTTGTGGGCTCCAACCCACAAAAAAGGGAGGAGAACGGCCCACGCTGCGGGCTTCAGGCCAGCAGATCGTGTGACCGTGTGTTTTACAAAAAGAAAAAAAGAAAAAAAAAATGGCTGCGGGCCTGAAGCCTGCAACCCACGCTGCGGGCCTCAGGCCAGCATACCAAGGATATTATGAAAAAAAGAAAAGAAAAGAAAAGAAAAGGGTAAATAGGGGAATTAAAGGGTCTAAAAATAAATAAAAATATGGATAAATAGGGCGATGAAATGAGAACTTTTATGGGGAAATGGGGATTTTTTGGGATCTTCTGGGGCATAAAAAGGAAACTACCTTCTTTTTACGAAATAAAATATAATAGCACACCATTCAAATTTATTTGAATTGGCCCCTATATGCACAACTGATTAACATCATATTTTAATAAATGATTCCTACTTTTTGATCATATTTATATGCCTTGCAACACATACCTTCACCACATTTTCTGGGATAAACTTATGCTATGTTGTGCGAGCATTAACTTAATAATTATGAAGATTATGTGACCGCTCTGCAGTTAGTTATCTAACCTAATGATGTATGACATCGTCCCGTGGTCTGAATAATTATTAAGTATTAAAATTGATGTTTTATCCTATTCTGAATCTGTGATGTCTGTGATGCGTTATGAACATGTTTAAGGAGCACAATTTTTGTATGAATGGCTAATTGTGGTTCTGGATTGGCTGTTTAGTCCCACATTTTACTTTCATGCACTTTTCTTTTTCTTTTGAGAGAAATTGTAGTGAGAAAAAATATGTAATGCCCAAGACTGATGACCTTTTCCATGGAGGTGGAGTCCATTCTTGAATATGAAGATTTTCAAATGTGACCCAAGAGGTTTCCAAAGTTGAAAATTTCTCTTTCATTTGTGTAAAATGGACTATACTATAGACGTTGGGACATTATTATTTTATGTGGTGACTGGTTGATCCACGTAATTAGCTTATTCATTTAAAATTGTCTCTGCATGAATAATGTTTTCAGTATTATTAATTCATGCAAATTTGTGCTTTTCTAGATAAAATGGCAAAAATCACAAGCGTTGATTTCGAAGTACTGGATGCATCAGGAAAACATTATCTGAGCTGGCAGTTTGATGTTAAATTCCACCAACGAGCTAAATCCCTCGTTTCTGTAATTACAAAAAATGGAAAGGCGACAGACATTGATAAGGCGCAAGTCATCATTTACATTCGTCGCCACATGTATAAGCCTTAAAGGCTGAATATATTACGGTCGAGGATCCACTGGAGCTGTGGACTATCCTTGAGGACATATATAAACATCAGAAAGATGTTATACTCCCAATAGCCCATTATGAGTGGGAGAACCTAAGACTTCAGGACATTAAGTCCATAGCTGTGTACAACTTAGCTCTTTTAAGTATCACCTCATGCATGAAATGTGTGGTGAAAAAGTATCAGAAGATCACATGCTAGAAAAGACGTACACATTTTTCCATGAAAAAGATGCGATACTGATACAACAATACCGTGAACGAATGTTCACTAGGTATTCTGAGCTACTGTTATGTTTACTCATGGCTGAACAAAATAGAGAGCTTCTACTTGCCACTCATAACATGCGCCCTCTGGCACTGCCACCCTCCTAGAAGCTCACAACACATCTTCTTCCAAAAAGAAGAAAGCTAATAAAAGAAAAGGAAAATCACCGAGGGGGGACCAAATAAAAAGGCTAGAGGACAAGTCCACCAGCGAAGAAATGAAGGGAGGTAGAAGTTCACTTGGTGCAGAAATGGAAACAACAGAAATGATGCACCCCCACCTAGAAGGGTATGGGAAAACCAGTGCCATAGTTGTGGCATGAAAGGACACTGGTCTAGAATATGTAGAACTTCGCGGCACCTATAAGATTTGAACAAAGATGGTGACCACCACTGCTCCAGTCCAGTTCACTACTAAGGACTTTGAAAATGACAACTTGTTTGATTAGCCATTTTTATCTTTATTGAAAAATAATGTTATGAGTGCTATCTGAATGTTTACTTGAAGTATGGATAAATTTGAAAATATTTTTCTGAAATCAAATGTGCTTATATGATTCATATTATAATAGATGGAACGCTCTCATGACTGCTTAGTAGACAGCCCAGCAACACATACGATCCTTCAATATAAATGCTATTTTCATAACATTATACATATGAAAGCCCCGTAAATACAATTTCAGGGCCATCAAATATTATTGAAGGTTTAGGAAATGCAACATTGTTGCTCCCAAATGGAACAGAAATAAAAATAAAAGATGCATTATTCTCTCCGAATTAAAAAAGCTTATTAAGTTTCAAGGACATCCGTTTAAATGGGTCCACTTAGAAACTGCAAATGTGAACAAAAAAGAATACATGTATGTAACGTCTCAAGAAAAAGGAGTTAAATCCATACTTGAACATTTTGAGAGCGTTTCATCAGGTCTCTTTCATATAAAGATTCGGAGAGAGGAAGCTAATTTGATGGAGCACCTGAAGTGCTCGATATCAGCCAAGTTTTTTACTTTGGCATGGTAGACGTGGCCACCCTAGATCGGTTATGATGCACTATATCTTATCCCAATCCTATGCACATGACTTGAAGAACCAGAAGATTCTTCATAAGGGTGAATTCCCTTGCATCCCTTATACAATGAAAAATTAATTACAAGGCCATCACCACTAAAAGTGGACAAAGAATCTCCAAGCTTCCTCGAAAGAAAAAAGGAGATATATGTGGACCTATCCACCCCTCTAGTGGGCCTTTTCAGTATTTTATGGTACTGATAGATGCATCCTCAAAATATTCGTATGTGAGTCTACTATCGACCCGCAACCCAGCTATTCCAAAGCTATTGGCACAATAATAAAGTTGCGGGCGTATTTTGCAGACAACCAAATAAAGAAAATACGTCTAGATAATGCTGTGGAATTTATCTCCCGGTCATTTCAAGAATATTGCCTTACAACTGGGATAGAAATTGAACATCCAGTGCCACATGTTCATTTCCAAAATGGGTTGGCAGAGTCATTGATAAAAAGACTCCAATGGATTGCCTGTCCATTACTAATGAAATCCCAGTTGTCGGTGACTGCATGTGGACATGCAATATTGCATGTTGCATCATGTTAAAGCCAAAATTGACGATAACGGTATTAGGGCCGAAGATGGCTCCTTTGTCGGATGGAGCCTCGCCCGCAGTTGAAGTGGGACCTGTAAACGAGTGTCTCCGGGTCGGGGCGAGTTAGAGTTGGACTCCACGGATGGATATTGACCTAGCTTCACGGTATTATACTGTAACATAAGAAGATCATTAGGGGGTTGGGGTTGGGGCACGACTGATTCCCCTCCGATGCTCAAGTTAGTTTCTCATGGATGAAACATATAGAGAAAAATAAAAGAGGACGAGGAAGATAAGAATAAGATTCCAGAGAATCTTGTATATTTTTGGTACTTAGCCTCTGTTGGAGCTCTGTCCCTCCTTTGTGTTCTTTCCTCCTCCCACCCTCTCTCTGCCCCTTTCCCATTAAATAATATGGTCTTTATGGAGATAACGGCCACCATAATTTTAGGGCATTAAAGTGGATTCATGGGATTAACTACCTCATGAATATAGCCATTAATTCCATCATTAATGGCCAATTAAGTGAGACATGATGATGAGGTTGACTCATTCAAACCATGAGTAATGGGTTATGTGGCCGTTTGACTCGGTAATGGTGTACCTTCTTTGGGCAGGCCTCGGGGCTATTAGGCCGATGCGTACCATTCTAAGTGGGCTTTCTCTTCAGGTAGAGTTTATCTACTTGCCAAATGGGCTGGGCCCATTTATTTAACAATGGCCCCCATCGTCCAAGTTCAATCGTCGTGATGGTTGAGGTCGGGTGATGTGTTAAGAAAGAATAAACTTGGGTCGATCGGTTGATTGCACGCGATGATGTGCACAATCCAAGTAGGATGCACACGCCCTCCTCCCAAGAGAAGGAGTGTCAAATGGAATATAAACCCATGAGTACGGGGTCAAATCTACAGAGACAATTCGTTTCACAATCACAATCTCAATTGGTTAAGAAATGCTAAAAGTGTTGGTACGACCAACTAAACTAACAAGTGTAGTGTGAGAAAGAGTGGGGTGACACTGTTAAGCCAAACCCAAGGTGGGTAGGGTGGAGACCAAAGTGTGGAGCTAGTCAAGCAAGGAGAAGTATGTGGAATGAGATGTCATTAGGTTTATGGGTTGATTAGCAATAGGTTCATTCCAAATGAATCAACCCTTGTATCCATTTCAAGGTATGCGGGGTTGTGCATATAGGTAATGCCCTTAAGGCACACCGTCGTTCTATGGCCCCACCAAGGGTAATGCACGATTTATTGATGTGTTGATTAGTGGGTTGAAATCCCTAACTTAAGCTCGTGAATCGATCCTTGCATCCGTGCCAATAGAATGCAAGGATGCGTAGGTGTGACCCTTAAGGCACACTGCCGTTCTAAGGCCTCACTGAGAGTAGTGCACGACTCAATGAAACCTAGGGCACAACCCATCAATCAAAAATACTAGCATCCACCTCAAGGCATGCTAGACCAATTAAATGTAGGAGATGAACAATTACTAATCAACCACACAAGCCCTAATTAATCCCAATCCACACACAAATGGCTCTAGGCCTTCTAATGAAAACACGATAATAATCATTCAAAATGAGAACACAAATCTTCATTACAAGCTATTAACCAAACAATTATCCAATGAATCTCACTTTCATTCAACAATCATTCACAAATATTCATACAAAGCGATAGAAACCAAATGTTACAAGAGAGGAGAGAGATCACCAATAGAAGCCCTAGAAACCCAGCTCTTCCCTCTCTTGCACATCCTCCAATCTCCACCAAGTTCCAATGGCCTCCAAGCCCTAGCCCTAACCTTTGGGAAGAAGATGGGGGTCTAAAAACCCCCAATGAAACAATAAAAACCGAAGATATGCCGCTGGAAATCCAACAGGGGCGAAAAATACCCCGAATTCAAGTTACTGGGCTTGCGGGTCTGAGAATTTGCGCTCGAAACCCGCTACCGCTCCCAAATGCACGCACCTGCTACTAAATGCATCCAGGTTGGGTCGGCAATGCTGCCTGACCCGCGGAGATAATACCTGCCCGCTTCAATTGCGGGCGGGCTTCTTTCAGCCCGCAAGAAACAGCGGGCTGCGCCCACTAATGAACAACGTGCCCCGCAATTCTTCTCCCCTGCTGGATCGACACCACGTGGCACCGTGAGATTGTGCTACATGGCGCTGTGAGATCGCACCACATGGCGCCCCATTTAAAATCCTTTTTGCCCTTTAAATGCCATTTTCTCCTCCAAAAATCCACCAAAATACCCAGAAATCCCAGAAAAATCCCAAAAAAAATCCTAGAAAATTTTGGAAAATCTCCAAGACTCGCAGGAGTACCTAAAAATAGGAGAATGACAAATTAGTCCATATAATGATGTTTTGTGCAAAGAATGCAAATAAGCCCTTATATGAAACATAAAGTGAGTATATACTCAAAAGAGCAAGATTAAGCCTAATCTTTAGCACAAAATGGGGATAGTTAGGGGGCGTAAATATACACTTTTCACTACGATTCACACCCCCCAACTAGCATGTTGCTAGTCCCTAGCAAAATAAGCGATAAATTCGGATTAAATGAAAAATATGCACCAAACTCAAGATATCATCATGGCATACTCCACATGTTATTTCCAAATGATTTCAAAGCCAATATACACAATGTATGAAAGTAAACAACAAATGGCATTCTCCTCAATCTAATTTAAAGAAAAGTGAGGTAATAAGCACCGTATCACATTCCTTGGGATATATCACAATGGCAAAGTTTCCAATTTTCATGGAAATGGCCAAACCAAAAGAAATTTCCTCTAAGTTGTGGGAGATGAGATTGCATCACTCATATAGCTTATTACCTCATTTATTCATTCACCTTTTCTTTTTCTTTTCTTTTTCTCTCTTTTTTGTATTCTTTTTGTTTTAGTATGTTTTTATTTTTGTTTTGAATAAACATAATAATTCTATGAAATGCAAGCACGGCCACTTTTGCATACACGCGATAACGCTATATAGGAAAAGGGATAGAATGATCCCCTAAATCTCATCTTTGGCGTCCTCCCCAATGTTTCATGGGGCACCGGCTACTCAATTTGATTAGAAAAACCATTCACTTATATAACTCTCTTTCTCATTCTAAGCATGAGTTATCAACTCATCCACCCACTCCTTAGGAGGAAAACAAAACATAAACCATTGGCCACACCCTATCCAATCAAAAACTAAGCCAGTCATACCAATTCATGCAATCACTTACACCAAACTATTCCTAAATTATTTCAAAGAGATTATCACAACATATAAAATAGTTTCATATATGGCATATTAACATTTAACACCAAAATGGAAAAGAAATTAAAACATGCCTGTTGCGGGGTGGAACTCGCGTACAATGAATTTGTATTGAGGGGGAACCAAGGGCACGGTGGTTATAATGATGAGAGGGTTTTGGTGGGCTATTTAACAAGTGATTAGTGGGGTGAAGAGGCTAAGCTTGCCGCCGGGGGAGTCCACGGGGCCAAATCTTACCGGACGCGACGGTGGAGGATCGGACGGCGGGAGCCGAGGGCGGATACCGACCAAGGGGCGAGCTACCCTGCACAACGAGCAACTCGTCAGAAGGGCCGGGTTGGGATCCAACCTTTAGCCCCTCCGATGCCTAAGTCAGTAACTGAGCTTAAAGCGGGGGCTGGGCACGCAGGTCGGACTGAGGGTGTGTCGACCGTACGTGACGAGCTATCGGTGGGAGAACAAAGATATGGACGACCTTTGCTCTCGTGTGTGAATAATGGATTGAGAGAGAATTAGCCAACCCCTCTACCGTGAGAAGTGAGGGGGTATTTATACCTGATGGGATATGACTAGGCGGGGCTGACCTGGCATGCTGACTCGACGCGTTGAGCTGGCTCGGCTGTCAGCGGAAACTTCGGACGAGGATGTCAGGAACAGGAGTGTCTGCCCTGCTTTTGTCAGACAGCGCAACGGCCTGGGGCACTTTTGTCAGGGTGTCAGGGCCGAAAGCATTAAGTGTCAGGGGGCTCAGTGGCCAGGGGGTGCTTTGTCAGGTGGTCGGGCGGCGTTAGTGTCAGTCGTGTCCTTACACTAGGTTGTTTGTCGTGCGTGACGGACTAATGGTCCGGCAGTGCTATCCCCGGTGGCGGGGTTCGTGGGGAACCACCGGGTCGACCTGTTCGAGGCTTGTCCGGCCCAGCCGTGCCCATTTTCGGTTGCGGGTCACGGACCGCTGGCCATGAGGGATATGCACATGCCTCCGTCAGCATCCCGGGTGGCACTGTCTGGGCGTTCCCTGGGCACACTGCCCCTAGCGGGCCGAGCGACTGCTGTCGTTCACCTCGGCCGGGAGGGGGGAGTGCTGCGAGGCGCGCCCATTCTTATGTAGCCTCGGACCTCCGGGGTGGCGTTCCTTTCGCAAAGGGGTGATTCAATGAGGTATGTCAGCGGATCTAGCCTGGAGTTGGACTCCCATGATCTTTAGGTCGTAACAGTTGCCCCCGGCATTCGAGTGCGAGGCGGGAGCCCGGCTCGGCTCGGATGACGTACATCCACCTCCATTCCCGCATGGTTCAGACTTGGGTCCACGCTCAGGAGTGGCGACACGGGTCCGGCGGAGTATTGCCCGCTGTTGCGGGATTGCTAGATCTCGTCCCGAGTGGGAGCCAAGCGAGGAGGTGGGTCACTGCGATTTGGGGAGGGGCGTTGCCCCTTAGCGCCATGCCGTTGTAGGTGGCGGCTGGGTAGGACTTTGGGGGAGCCCGGCTTTTTGGGAAGGCCACGGTTTCGTTGCGGTGTGTTTACTGGACATGGTTGTTGTTTTTGTGGGGCTTAGGCCGCCCTGAGTCTGGTGATATTCCTGGATATTATGTGCTTGGGCTTAGGGTGAGGAATCCGTAAGGAGGAATATTATTCATCATCCTTTACAGGAGATCTAGATGGTATCTACAACAAGAGGGTAGGTGTGACCAAACCCGTGGACGGGGCGGAAGGCTGCTTTAACTTGTCGCCCGTTGCATCGGGGTGAGTAGGTCCCGGTTGCTGGGAGGCCTTCCTTTCTACTGACGGCTGAACTCCTTCTGCCTCATTGTCCGGGGGCGAGCTGACGTGCCGTGAATCACTGTTTAGTTTCATAGGGGATGCAGCCCCGTGGTGACCCCCCTCGGGAGGGCCGACCCTCGTTTGTCGGGTGGGCCTCATTCCTTTCCCTTTCCTCGCTTCCTCTCGTTCTGTCTCACCGTCGCCGTGCTGGACGGTTGCCCGGCCTCGCCGGGGATCCCGTACACCGAGGGGGAACCCCGGAGGATGCAGAGGACGAGGCGGTGGTGGTGGCGTCGCCCTCCCAGGTGGAGTCCGGTGGGCCGGCCTCGCGGGGAAGGTAGGGAGCAGGCAGGTGGGTCGTTAGGAGACCCGTTGGGGGTTTCCATCCTTACACCCGGTAGGGATCTCCGTGGGGTGGATGTTAATTGGGGTGTGGCGGCCCCCGGCTAGTCTTCCAGACCTGCCGTGTCATCTGGTTAAGAGCAGGAGGAAGGCTGGCAGGCGGGACCTCCCATGTGTAAGGGGAACATCCTATCGGAGGTCGCGGAGTGGAAGCGGTCACCGGTGGGGGAAGTGAGGCCCGTCGGTGGACATCGGCCTTCTTCGTAGCTCGGTGGGGCGTTCGGGGCTTTTTCATGCCCGGTGTGAGGGGATGCGGATCCCTTTCGTGTATCTTCCCTTCCTCCCTAAACTCTGGAGGGGGGGTAATTATGGAGGGATTCTACAGAAGGGTTCGCCTTTGATACCGTGAGGGGCTAGTGCCATTAATGGGCAACACCGAATCACACGCTTTGGGAACCGCTTTTTCCTGGCGGCACCTGACACGGTTCGTCTGTTCTGGCCCCTCGGGGGGCGTGTTGATGCTGATGGTGTGTTTTCCGAGTGTCCTATCGTTTCGTCGAGTCGCATCTTGGCGTTGCTT
Source organism: Scilla litardierei (assembly GCA_030789695.1). NCBI lineage: Eukaryota > Viridiplantae > Streptophyta > Magnoliopsida > Asparagales > Asparagaceae > Scilla > Scilla litardierei. Next base: position 35,531,611 of record CM061142.1, read on the forward strand.
TATCGGGGCCAGGCGTATACCCAACAGGCATTGTTTCGCGGTTTCTGGTTTGCGACCGGTCTGCCCCGATTTACGTGTCCTTGTCCTTATTCCCAGCTTTGAGTTTTCGGGGATTCTTGATGTGGTTTGGGAGGCTGGCACCGGGTAGTTGGACGCTGTGCGGGCCGAACCAGTTAGCCCCTACCGAGGCGGGCGAGTCGCCATTGGGAGGCCGGTCCTTGCCATGTTTTATCGCTGGTGTTACCTATTTTGTTTTCTTGCTTGAGTACGCAATTACTGCCCCCAACATTCCCTTGTCCAAGAGCACGAGGTCTGGGGGAAGGGGATGTTGATGGTCTATGTGTTGTGTTTGGACGGGACGGAGGATCATTGGATACGATCGGGATGAGACATGCCGCCCTATAACGAACAGGGGCTACCCATAGCATGGTTGGCCCCTGGGTGTCTGTTGTGAGTGGATTTTGCCTCGGGCGGAAGCGGCCCCGCAGAGCGGGCCTAAGTTCCACCCCTTCCCCCTTGTCTGAAAGGTATTGCGGACTTTAGTTGGCGAGGGGTCTCATTTTGAAGCGTCGGTCCTTCCTGTTATCGGGGGGTTCGAACCGAGGGGGTATACTTACTGGGCGACCAAAGTTAGTACGGGGGGAGTGCGATTCTTTGTTCCTGCTTTACCCATCGCGAGGGGGGGTTCCGTTTCGTGAGCTCGCCCGGTCTTTGGCGGGGGGATCGTTTCATGCTATGGCATTTTCAGAAAGTTAAAATGATTTTGATGGAGATAAATGTTTTCATTTATATTTACAAGAACCCTTCTATGGTTCGCACACGAGTTTTTAGATTACCGCACGTTCTTGGGGGTAAGATCCGGCTCTGGGGCGGGCTGTGGAACTGTCCTCGCCTGTGGTGGCGACCTCCTGATTTAGGGGTTACCTTCCGCCGGGTGGGCCTTTTTATCTTCAGTTGTTCTTGGCGCCTAGGTGAGCGTCCGTCCAATGCGCTGATGGGTTGCAAGGTCTCCTCGACCAGGTGGATGCACTGGGGGGCTCACCAGGGAAGCTGTCTTACTGTGTCGTTTGTCCTGGGGGGGGTCCTGACGATCGGGCCTCATCCCCTCCGTTGCTCTGTCATCTCCCTCCATGCCTCGCGGTTTGGGTTTGAGGGTGGGGGAAATCCTGATGATCGGGCCGCCTCCCCTCCACGCCTCACTGTTTGGGTTTGAGGGCAGGGTTCGTGAGGGCTCGGTTGCTCCAGGGCGGGCTGACACGCCATGACTCGCCGTTTGGGTTCGTCGGGGATGCAGCCTTGCCGAGGCCCCCGTCCGGAGGTCGAAGGCGAGCATGTGTAGGCCTGCAAGCCCGGGGGGCTTTTTCCTTTCCGACCGGCGGGGAGCGGATGCCTACCTTTCTCTGTCTCGTCCTGTTTAGAGCAGACGGAGGAGTGAAAGGTGGATTTCCCTTGTGTAAGTGGAATATCCTATTGGTGATCCGTATGTAAGGGGAATATCCTATCGGAGGTTGTGGGGATGCATCGACCACCATCCAGGGAGGGGGGAACCACTGGTGGCCGGTGACCTCCCTTTTGTTAGGACGAGGCGTCTCGGCCCGTTTCCCAGCGGGTGGGGGGTGTTGGGACCGATATCTCATATCTTTCGGCTTTTTGTTCTTATCTCTTTCGGGAGGATGAGAGGTGTATTTATAGGGGAATTTGGTTGAAGGTTTCCTCCAAAGTTATTGCGATGAGCTGGCATTATTGATGGGCTCCTCGGAATCACGCCCGTTGGAAACAGCTTTTGCCAGGTGGCGCTTAGTGAACATCTTTTGTAGTGTATCATTAATGGTGGCGTATTTCTCGATCGTCCTTTCGTTTCGTTGAGTCGCATCGGGGCCGCCTCCTCAGGAACTGACGCCTCGTTTGCCCCGGTTTACGTGCCCTTGTCCTCCTTCCCGGGTTCGACTTTTCAAGGATCACGGGTTCGCCGAGTCTGGGGTGTGGTTACACGGCGAGGCCTATGCCCTGCCCCAGAGGTCTGGAGGGGGGAGCGGGTGCGTAGCCCGGCCCGTGCCCTTCTCTGGTTTGGGTGGCTAGGGTTGGCCCTGCCCCAGAGGTCTTGAGGGGGGAGCGGGCGCGTAGCCCGGCCCGTGCCCTTCTCCGGTTTGGGTGGCTAGGGTTGGCCCTGCCCCAGAGGTCTTGAGGGGTGGAGCGGGCGCGTAACCCGTGTTGGATATGGAAGACGTTTGTACACCCTTGTGGGGGATGTACGAGGGAATACGAACCTCGAACGTCGCGTACACGAAGTCGTGTACAAAGGGAATCTGTTCCCTTGCGGAGAGGATCTCTGGATGAGTGGGAAAGTCGCATTATATATGCATAAGTGCATGCGACATATGGCTTATAAAGGGGGAATATCTTAAGCTTATGTTGTACCATGCATATGGTACAACTTAAGCTTGTAATGTGCCATGTATCATGGTACACCTTAATTAAGTTGTTCCAAAGGAACAACTTACCCTAAAATAACTACCTTGGGGGCTATAAATAAGACCCAAGGGTAAGCCATTTCTTACACCTTTTGCATGAAATTCATGCATGCAACTTCATTCTAGCGAAGCTCTGCAGAAATCCTTTCTCTTCCTTTATCCAAGTTCTTAATCTAAAGTAGAGATTTAGATTGTGGATTTAGTAGCCTTACTCCGTTCGTGAGTAGACTCGATCCGTCGTGGCGAATCCGAAGGCGAAGTTCGTAGACTACCGTGCCGCGTACGCAAGCGTAAGTCTAAACTTCATGTTATCGATCCTAACTCTGTTTTGGACAGGATCCTTCATTGGTATCAGAGCCATACGGGTTCGTCCCGGTCAAACCGCCGCCCCGTCGAAACTGTGAACGAGTCGTTGTCTTTTTCACGAATGGGTATCCTACCATTACGGATATGGTAGGAACGCTTCGTGACGGAGAGAACGCAGCGGTTGTTCTTTTCACGTTAGGGTCTTCTATCATTATGGATATGGTAGGAACTCTCCGTGACGGGAAGAACCGACCGTTCACGTAGTATGTTATTTTTCTTTTTTGGCACACGGCCATTAGGAAATAACTAATTTCTCGACGAACGGGTGCTTCATCGACGAACGGGTGCTTCATCGAGGAAGATGATGGTAGTTATTTCCATCGGGTAAGAGGAAATTTGGTGCATGTGCACCATGGCCAAATGGGCTATGAAGGCTATGCACCCCCCCTTCACTTGCGGAGGGGGTTGGCTACAGCCAATAACCACCGGCGACCACCCCATCAAGGGGGAGGAATGTGTGCGGTAACCCCATTCAAAGGGGGTGGCCGGCCATGGCCAAAGGGGCCATGGCCGGCCAATGCCAAATGGCCTTGGCCATGACCTGCCATGGCCAAGCCATGGCCGGCCATGGCCAAGCCATGGCCGGCCATGGCCAGGCCGGCAGTGGCCGGCCAAGGCCAGGCCGGCAATGGCCGTCCTTGGCCAAGGCCTGCCGGCCTGGCCGGCCCTGGCAGAGGCCAGGGCCGGCCCTGGTAGTGGCCAGGGCCGGCGCCCTGGCCACTGCCAGGGCCAGGCGGCCCTGGCAGAGGCCAGGGCCTGGCCGGCCCTGGCAGGGGCCAGGGCCAGCTGGCCTGCCCTGGCAGAGGCCAGGGCCAATGCCCTGGCCTCGGCCAGGGCCTGGCCGGCCTTGGCCGGCCTCGGCCAGGGCAGAGGCCCTGGCCGGCCCTTGGCCAAGCCTCGGCCAGGGCAGAGGCCCTGGCCGGGAAGAAGTTGCAAGACCAAAAATTGGTCGACCAATTTGGTGTTTTTGGTCGACCAATCCGACAGAAGGTCTGGGTCGATTGCAAATTTGCCAAATGACCCATACGGGGTAACAAAAGGCCTTGGTCAAACTCGAATGTGTCGATTAGTCCATACGGGGCTAACCACAGTGTCGACTAGTTCATATGGGACTAACGTTTTAATGAAGTTTTTCTTTGGGCTCTACTCCTTGAAGACTAGCCATAGTGCTCTACTTCATGCGAGATTAGCCAAGTCATTGTGCTCTACTCTACGGAGATTAGCCAATGTACTTATGAAATTGGGCTCTACTCCTTGAAGATTAGCCTTATTGCTCTACTTCATGCGAGATTAGCCATGTCATTGTGCTCTACTCTACGGAGATTAGCCAATGTACTTATGACGTTGTGCTCTACTCTACGGAGATTAGCCAATGTATTTTAAATTTTTGAAAAATACGTTTTTCAAAAACGCTTTTCCGCTGCAAAGTACTACAAGAGTACTAACATTTGATAAAGTGAGGGAGAAATATTGAAAGTTACTCTAGATGGTGATTGGAAACATAGTGACCTTTCCGACTCTAGAGTAACATCTTCAATATTTTTCGAAAGTAACTTATCAAATTATGAATATCATTCCAAGTGGGAGTTGATTTTAGAACTATCCATATGGGATATTCTATTATCATTTCAAGTGGGAATTATATCTGAAAAATACGTTTTCAAACTCGTTTTCCGCTGCTAGTACTATAAGAGTACTATTGTTTGATAAGTGATGGGGGAATATTGAAGGTTGTTCTAGATGGTGATTGGAATCATAGAGACCTTTTCGATTCTAGAACAACATCTTCAATATTTTTCGAAAGTAACTTATCAAATATAATATAATTCCAAGTGGGATTTGAATTTTTAGAACTATCCAAATGGGATACTCTATTATCATTTCAAGTGGGAGTTATATTTTAAGAATTTTTATGCAATGTTTTGATCGAACCTTCGGTTTTGTGTCTTTTGCAGCATTTTAAAAGTAAAATGTCTTCCGCTTCAAAGAATATCGTCGCTGAGTTAAACAAAGGTGAAAAACTCAACGGCGATAATTACAAACTTTGGTCCATTAAGATACAATACGTTTTAGAGGAGCAAGAAGTGCTCGAAACTCTAAAGAACGTAATGATTGAACCCAAGTTGGGCACTACGGACCAACACAGACGAGACAAGGAAGCTTTTGATGCTTGGTCTCGGAAGAATAAGATAGCGCGCATTACGTTATTAAGCAGTATGGCTGATGACATAATGCGCATCTTCCGAGAACATGACCTAGCCATGGACATATGGTCCAAGCTAGAGGAGAAGTTCGGTGGCACATCGGTGTCCAAACTTCGCGCCGTAACTATAAGGTTCGATACATATAAGAAACGTCCAGATCATTCCATGGGGAAACATCTGCGACATATGGCGAACCTTATCTCGGAGTTAAAGGATGCAGGTCATGTGCTCACTGATGAGCAACAAATCCAAGCAGTCATACGTTCCCTACCAAATGGGTGGGATCAAATGAAGATGCATCTCACTCACAATGAGAGCATCAAGACCTTCAGCGATGTTTCCAAGCACCTCGAATTAGAGGAAGAGCGGCTTGCGGCTGCCAAGCCAAGTGCAGAAGTGCACATGGTTGCTAGTTCCTCACACGGGGGAAAGAAACGTAAAGATCGTTCGAAGTCTTCTAATGAACGTAATAAGCAACCTGAGTCTACCAAGGAACCCAAACATGAGGGTGGGCATAAGAAATGGCACAAGAAAAAAAACTTGAAAAGGATCAAGTGCTTCAAGTGCAACAAGCTCGGTCACTTTGCTCGTTCGTGTACGAGTGGAAGTGACGAGGTAACTTGTAATACTAGTTACATATGTGTTTCTAGTTCAATATTTCTTGTGGAATCTAATCCATTTTGGGATAATTGATTCAGGTACCACCGACCACATAGCAAAGGACAGACGGTCCTTCGTGGAGTATCACCGGATACCCCAAGGAATAAAGTGGATCAATGTAGGAAACAACACACGTGTTGTAGAGAAAGGCGTTGGGAATTGCAAGCTAGACTTGGACAACGGCCACACTCTCCTACTTTATGATGTTCTCTTCATTCCATATATTCAAAGGAATATTAAAACTGTGGTCAATATAATGGGTCTTGGTTATAGTTGGTTCCTTCATGATTGTAATATGGACCTATTTTGTAATAATTCTTTTATTGGTACTGGGTTTGTATTTCAAAGGATTTATTGTAATAAGTACAATGTATTTCCTCATGTAATGAAAATTTCCTTGTGACAAATTCTTTGACTAATGAGTCTAATATAATTTGTTGGCACACAAGGCTTGGTCATATTGGACCAATGCGTATAGATAGACTTGCCAAACGTGGCCTTCTATCCAATGTTTCAAAGGTTGAAATGTCGACATGCGAACATTGCCTTGTGAGGAAATCTTGTCGTAAGCTGTTTGGAACCGGCACAAAGGCCGAGGTTCCATTACAGCTTATCCATTCGGACATATGTGGTCCGATGAATGTCAAGACAAGACGCGGGAAGTCCTATTTTTCATCACTTTTATTGATGATTTCACCCGATTCGGTCATATCTATTTGATATCCCACAAAAGTGAAAGCACTAAACCTGCTTTAAAAACTATATGAGTTTAGTGGAGAATCAATTAGATCGCAAGATTAAGGTCGTGCGAACCGATAGGGGCGGTGAATATCAATCAACAAGTTTAAAGGAACTTTTGTGATGAAAAAGGCATAGTACATCAGGTATCTATGCCTTATACTCCTCAACAAATTGGTGTTGCAGAAAGGAGGAATAGGACTTTAATGAAAATTGGTCCGATCAATCATGGCGCAAGCTAACTTGCCAATCACCTTTTTGGGGTGATGCATTATTGACGGCCGCTTTCATTTTGAACCGCGTACCATCGAAATCAGTTAGCTCCACTCCTTATGAGTTGTGGAACCAAAGGTCTCCTCACTTAAACATTTTGAAACCTTGGGGTTGTGCATCCTACGCACATATTTCCTCCCATAAGTATGGCAAACTTGGGCCAAAGGGAAGGAAATGTATCTTTATACGATACGCAGAAAACTCCAAAGGTTATGTTTTATGTTAGTCAGGAAGACAATGGTGGGCTAATTGAGTTTGAGTCGAGGGATGTCACTTTCTTGGAAAAACAAGTTTCCAAGACAGGGCGAGATAAGTCAGGACTTATCTCTATTTGAGATTTATGATCAAAGAAGGATTACCTCATTCGAGTGGGAGAATTCTTGGTGAAAATGAAAATACGTTTCAACCTTCACCAATGGATTATACGAATGACGATTATCCTATTCCATACGGGAATAATGATCCAAGTGGGAGCAATTCTAACGACATTCCAAGTGGGAGTGATATTAGAATTGATCTAAATTCGAGTCAACAAGGACTTGAAGAATCTCAAATACAACGTAGTAGTCGTACAAGGTTGGCTCCTCTAAGATTTGAGGATGAATTTCCGCAAACCTTTATGACTTTACTACAAGATGATGACAAGCCTGCTACTTTCAAACAGGCCACATCATGCCCTGCGAAAGACAAATGGATGGAAGCGATGAAGGAGGAATTGAAATCCATGAAAGTTAACCAAGTCTGGGACTTAGTTAACTTACCCAGAGGACATAGAGCAATTGGGAACAAATGGGTTCTCAAGATCAAGCATAAGGCTGATGGCTCTATTGACAGATATAAAGCTCGCCTTGTCGCGAAAGGTTTTACGCAACAGGAAGGTATAGACTACGAAGAGACCTTCTCACCTGTTGTGCGTTTTACCTTGATTCGCATGATTCTGGCAATGGTAGCTTGCTTATACCTCGAATTACATCAGATGGATGTAAAGACTGCCTTTCTCAATGGAGAATTGGACGAGGAAATCTATATGGAACAACCAACAGGGTTTGTAAAAGAAGGAAACGAACATAAGGTTTGTAAACTTCGTAAATCCATATATGGTCTTAAATAATCCTCGAGGCAATGGTATATACAATTTCAAGAAGTTGTCTTATCAAATGGATTTTCCATGCTTGATGAAGATAACTACGTATATATCAAGAGGATTAAAAGCAAGCATGTTAATATGTCTCTATATGTAGATGACATTTTAATAACCAGAAAAAGACAAGGGCTTTGTGATGGATATCAAGGCTTGACTTTCATCAGTTTTGAGATGAAAGACATGGGGAAGCCACATATATCCTTGGAATTAAGATTTCAAGGAATCGTTCGAAGAAACTTCTTTCTCTTTCACAAGAGACTTATATAAAGAAGGTTCTAGAACGATTTAATATGCAGGACTGCAAGTCCATTGATATTCATATAAGCATATGCGATAATTTATATCTGGAATCGTGTCCAAAGAACCAAAAGGATAAGGAAATTATGGAAATAGTTCCATATTCCAGTGCAGTTGATAGTCTTATGTACGCTATGGTGTGTACGAGACCGGACATCTGTTTTGCCGTTGGAAATGGTAAGCTGTTACCAATCCAACCCAGGGCAAGAACACTGGAAAGCGGTTAAGAGGATAATGCAGTATCTTAAAGGAACTGCAGATTTGCAAAAGACTATGATAAAACCAAGAAGGTAGACATAAGGTACATATCTACGCATGAGATGATAGAGGATCAGCTTACTAAAGCGATCCCCAGAAATGTGTTTTATAAACACTTATCATCACAAGGATTGCGTATGAGCTGAGTTGTACCAATACATATTCCCATGTCTAAGAAAGATCAAATTTAATAAAAGAATAAGTTCTTTTTCAAAAATTGCATATGAATTTCTTAAGAAATGTTTGTGTACATTTTTGAAATCTCAACTGAATTGTGTGTATGTCGGACAGATAAAGGTTGGCTCTCTCACATGAGCAACCGCCTTATCTTATCAGATGGATAAGATAGAGATGAGACTAGTTTAAAGTCAAAATCATTAGACGAATGATTTAGAGTCATGACTTAAACAAGATAGTCGAATGAAAGATCTGCATCATATGGATGCTTACAAAAGATCTGAGATCTGTATCACAAGGATTTTTGAAAAAGATCTCGTAGGATTTTTTAAATCCTATCTGTCTTAAGCAGGATGAGAGTCCGTGAATATTTCACGAGTAGTAAAGGGACTCAAAAAGATAGGCACTGTGGTGTCTGATCTTTTCATCCGTACAACATCATTAAGACATACTCTCCCTGGGAAAGGAGTGATGTTGTAATACGTGTTCATACCACGTATGCATTTCGACCACTGAGTTAGTAGCAATAGTGTTTGCTATTATGTGAGACTCAAAGGCCATACGGGTCTTAACTCTTACCCTCAAGGACTCCAATTGGTTCCTTTAGATTTGACGAGATGATCGCTATCTTAGCGTGTTACTTATGGGCTATGATAATTCGGCTCGGCGGGGCACGTTAGAAAAGCGAATCAAGTCAAGATCAGAAGGTTCGCAAGAAGAGGAAGATTGATTTCATATTCGCATTTGGACTTTAATGATTCAAAGCTGGCCAGCCAATTGTAATCCAGATGGGATTCAATTGTTGAATATAAAGTATAAGAAATGAGAAGAAATAATCTAGGGTAAAGCATGCATTGAACTACTCAACTTTGCACCTTCGAGGTCGTTGTGTATCTCTAACAAGTGCACAACAACAGACTCTACGCGCATGACGGTCGCACGGTCTATTTCTCGGTATGATAGATGAAAGAACTAAGGGAAAGACGTTCTCTTACAATCCCCTCAAGTGTGAGTGGGAGATGTTGGATATGGAAGACGTTTGTACACCCTTGTGGGGGATGTACGAGGGAATACGGACCTCGAACGTCGCGTACACGAAGTCGTGTACAAAGGGAATCTGTTCCCTTGCGGAGAGGATCTCTGGATGAGTGGGAAAGTCGCATTATATATGCATAAGTGCATGCGACATATGGCTTATAAAGGGGGAATATCTTAAGCTTATGTTGTACCATGCATATGGTACAACTTAAGCTTGTAATGTGCCATGTATCATGGTACACCTTAATTAAGTTGTTCCAAAGGAACAACTTACCCTAAAATAACTACCTTGGGGGCTATAAATAAGACCCAAGGGTAAGCCATTTCTTACACCTTTTGCATGAAATTCATGCATGCAACTTCATTCTAGCGAAGCTCTGCAGAAATCCTTTCTCTTCCTTTATCCAAGTTCTTAATCTAAAGTAGAGATTTAGATTGTGGATTTAGTAGCCTTACTCCGTTCGTGAGTAGACTCGATCCGTCGTGGCGAATCCGAAGGCGAAGTTCGTAGACTACCGTGCCGCGTACGCAAGCGTAAGTCAAAACTTCATGTTATCGATCCTAACTCTGTTTTGGACAGGATCCTTCAACCCGGCCCGTGCCCTTATCTGGGTTGGGTGGCTAGGTTTGGCCCTGCCCCAGAGGTCTTGAGGGGGGGGGGAGCGGGCGCGTAGCCCGGCCCGTGCCCTTCTCTGGTTTGGGTGGCTAGGGTTGGCCCTGCCCGAGAGGTCTTGAGGGGGGGAGCGGGCGCGTAGCCCGGCCCGTGCCCTTCTCTGATTTGGGTGGCTAGGGTTGGCCCTGCCCCAGCGGTCTTGAGGGGGGGAGCGGGCGCATAGCCCGGCCCGTGTCCTTCTCTGGTTTGGGTGGCTAGGGTTGGCCCTGCCCCAGAGGTCTTGAGGGGGGGGGGGGGGAGCGGGCGCGTAGCCCGGCCCATGCCCTTCTCTGGTTTGGGTGGCTAGGGTTGGCCCTGCCCCAGAGGTCTTGAGGGGGGGAGCGGGCGCGTAGCCCGGCCCGTGCCCTTCTCTGGTTTGGGTGGCTAGGGTTGGCCCTGCCCAAGAGGTCTTGAGGGGGGAGCGGGCGCGTAGCCCGGCCCATGCCCTTCTCTGGTTTGGTTGGCTAGGGTTGGCCCTGCCCCAGAGGTCTTGAGGGGGGGGAGCGGGCGCGTAGCCCGGCCCGTGCCCTTCTCTGGTTTGGGTGGCTAGGGTTGGCCCTGCCCCAGAGGTCTTGAGGGGGGGAGCGGGTGCGTAGCCCGGCCCGTGCCCTTCTCTAGTTTGGGTGGCTAGGGTTGGCCCTGCCCCAGAGGTCTTGAGGGGGGGGGGGGGGGAGCGGGCACGTAGCCCGGCCCGTGCCCTTCTCTGGTTTGGGTGGCTAGGGTTGGCCCTGCCCCAGAGGTCTTGAGGGGGGGAGCGGGCGCGTAGCCCGGCCCGTGCCCTTCTCTGGTTTGGGTGGCTAGGGTTGGCCCTGCCCCAGAGGTCTTGAGGGGGGAGCGGGCGCGTAGCCCGGCCCGTGCCCTTCTCTGGTTTGGGTGGCTAGGGTTGGCCCTGCCCCAGAGGTCTTGAGGGGGGGAGCGGGCGCGTAGCCCGGCCCGTGCCCTTCTCTGGGTTGGGTGGCTAGGGTTGGCCCTGCCCCAGAGGTCTTGAGTGGGGGAGCGGGCGCGTAGCCCGGCCCGTGCCCTTCTCTGGTTTGGGTGGCTAGGGTTGGCCCTGCCCCAGAGGTCTTGAGGGGGGAGCGGGCGCGTAGCCTGGCCCGTGCCCTTCTCCGGTTTGGGTGGCTAGGGTTGGCCCTGCCCCAGAGGTCTTGAGGGGGGGGGGAGCGGGCGCGTAGCCCGGCCCGTGCCCTTCTCTGGTTTGGGTGGCTAGGGTTGGCCCTGCCCCAGAGGTCTTGAGGGGGGGAGCGGGCACGTAGCCCGGCCCGTGCCCTTCTCTTTTTTGCGTGGCTAGGGTTGGCCCTGCCCCAGAGGTCTTGAGGGGGGTAGCGGGCGCGTAGCCCGGCCCGTGCCCTTCTCTGGTTTGGGTGGCTAGGGTTGGCCCTGCCCCAGAGGTCTTGAGGGGGGGAGCGGGCGCGTAGCCCGGCCCATGCCCTTCTCTGGTTTGGGTGGCTAGGGTTGGCCCTGCCCCAGAGGTCTTGAGGGGGGGGGGGGGGGGGGGAGGGCGCGTAGCCCGGCCCATGCCCTTCTCTGGTTTGGGTGGCTAGTGTTGGCCCTGCCCCAGAGGTCTTAAGGGGGGGAGCGGGCACGTAGCCCGGCCCGTGCCCTTCTCTGGGTTGGGTGGCTAGGGTTGGCCCTGCCCCAGAGGTGTTGAGGGGGGGAGCGGGCGCGTAGCCCGGCCCGTGCCCTTCTCTGGTTTGGGTGGCTAGGGTTGGCCCTGCCCCAGGGGTCTTGAGGGGGGGAGCGGGCGCGTAGCCTGGCCCGTGCCCTTCTCTGGTTTGGGTGGCTAGGGTTGGCCCTGCCCCAGAGGTCTTGAGGGGGGAGCGGGCGCGTAGCCCGGCCCGTGCCCTTCTCTGGTTTAGGTGGCTAGGGTTGGCCCTGCCCCAGAGGTTTTGAGGGGGGTGAGCGGGCGCGTAGCCCGGCCTGTGCCCTTCTCTGGTTTGGGTGGCTAGGGTTGGCCCTGCCCCAGAGGTCTTGAGGGGGGAGCGGGCGCATAGCCCGGCCCGTGCCCTTCTCTGGTTTGGGTGGCTAGGGTTGGCCCTGCCCCAGGGGTCTTGAGGGGGGGAGCGGGCGCGTATCCCGGCCCGTGCCCTTCTCTGGTTTGGGTGGCTAGGGTTGGACCTGCCCAAGAGGTCTTGAGGGGGGGAGCGGGCGCATAGCCCGGCCCGTGCCCTTCTCTGGTTTGGGTGGCTAGGGTTGGCCCTGCCCCAGAGGTCTTGAGGGGGGGAGCGGGCGCGTAGCCCGACCCGTGCCCTTCTCTGGTTTGGGTGGCTAGGGTTGGCCCTGCCCCAGAGGTCTTGAGGGGGAGAGCGGGCGCGTAGCCCGGCCTGTGCCCTTCTTTAGTTTGGGTGGCTAGGGTTGGCCCTGCCCCAGAGGTTCGAAGGTTCGTGCTGAAACATTCATGTGGAAACAACCAAGTTGGGGAAAATGGGTAGATGCGTATCTCGTGTATCTAAAAGAAAAACTTACAACTATTGGTAGAACTTTAGCAGGTGCTTTGCATTCCAAGGATGGGCCAGCTCATTCCCATCTGGGGTAGCCAAGATGTACGTGGCTGGTCCGACGATATCGATGACCTTGTAGGGCCCTTCCCATTTGGCGGCCAGCTTTCCTCGAAGGGCGGTCTCGGGTCTGAAGGTAGCGTCTCTGAGGACCAAGTCGCCGATCCTGAAAGTCCGCTGCTTCACCCGGGAGTCGTAGTGTCATGCCATCCTCTGGCTGTGCCTGACGGGGTTTGTCATGGCCCGATCTCTTACCTCGTCCACCAATTCGAGACTGAGGCCGAGTCCCTCTCCATTGATCCCTTCGTCGAAGAGTTTTAGCCGGAGCGTCTCTTCTCCAATCTCCATGGGAACGACCGCCTCCGATCCGTATGCCAGCATGAATGGGCTTTCTCCTGTCGAGGCCTTGTGTGTGGTGCGATAGGACCATAGGATTCCCGGCAGTTCATCGACCCATGCCCCAAGGGCGGCGTCCACCTTTTTCTTCAAAGGGTTCAAGATGCACTTATTCGTGGCCTCCACCATTCCGTTGCACTGCGGGTGGGAAACTGACGCGAAATGGAGTTTGATCCCCCAGCCTGAACAGAAATCATGGAAACCTTCGCAGTCAAACTGCCTCCCGTTATCCGTGACTATCGAGCGGGGTATCCCGAAGCGACATATAATGGACTGCCAGATAAAGCCCTTCATGTCTGTCCAGGTGATACGCGCCAGCGGCTCGGCCTCTACCCATTTCGTGAAGTAGTCCACGGCGACGACTAGATATTTTCTTCCCCCGGAGGCCTTCGGGAATGGCCCAAGGATGTCGAGTCCCCATTTGGCGAATGGGATCGGGCTCACGATGGGCATCAAGTTAGCCGGAGGTGCAGTTATTTGTCGGCAGAATTTCTGGCACGCCTCACACCTCTTGACGTACTGGACCGCGTCCTGGATCATTGTCGGCCAATAGTACCCCTGGCGCATTATTTTGTGGGCGATGGTGCGACCGCCGTGGTGGTTTTTGCAGAAGCCTTCGTGCACTTCGCAGATGACTTGCTCAGCCTGCTCCGGGCCCAAGCACTTTAGATAGGGCAGGACGTCGAAGTTGGCACGGTGGCGGCGATACAACTCTCCGTCAAGGAGAAGGAACGACAGGGCCCGTCTCTCCACTTTTTTAGCCAGCATCCATTCCTCGGGCAGGTCCCCTGTCTCCAATTACTTCATAATGGGTATCATCCACGTTGTCACTGTGCCCGCACACATTAGCTCTTCTTCGTCAATGGTTGGGGTCAATAGGCTTTCGACGTAGATGGCCTTCCCGATCTCGGCCACGGAGGAGGAAGCCAGCTTGGACAAGGCGTCCGCCTGAAGGTTCTGGGAACGGGGCAAGTGTTGGACGTCCGTTCTCTTGAACTTGCGGAGTTCGATCTGGATGCGCCTAAGGTAGCGCTTCATCGTTTCTTCCCGGGCCTCGAAGCTTCCTTGGATCTGCTGGACGACGAGCCGTGAGTCGCTAAGGAGCAACACGTTCGTCGCCCTAACTGCCCTACTGAGCTTCAGCCCGTTAACTGCGGCCTTGTATTCCGCGACATTGTTGGTTGCCGGGAAGTTGAAGCGCAGGGCGTACTCCAGCGAGCACCCGTCGGGGGTCTGGATGACGATACCCGCCCCCGTCCCGGATCCCGTCGCGGAGCCATCGACGTGTATGGTCCATAAATCATCCCGGTCCATCTGGGAGGGCTCAGGGGGTTCTACCCCCCCCCCGCTTCACGCGGGGGCACGGCCGCCGATGGCGGCTCCGGCTGGCCCCCCGGGGCGCCCCCCGCGGTGCATTCCACCATGAAGTCAGCCAATGCTTGGCCCTTGATTGCCGTCCGGGCCTTGTATGTTATGTCGAACTCGCTAAGCTCGACACTCCAGTTGAGCATCCTCCCCGACCGCTCCAACCTCTTCTGGTTTTTCTCGAGGGGCATGTCGGTGTGGACGGCGATTGGATGGACCTGGAAGTACGGTCGGAGCTTTTGAGCCGTGGTGATCAGACAGTAGGCGGCTCTCTCGATGGGACTGTAGCGAGTCTCCACCTCCCGGAGGATCCAGTTGGCGTAATATACAGGGCGCTGCATGCCCCCTTCCTCCTTGACCAACACGGAACTAACGGCCTCTTCGTTGGTTGCCAAGTACAACCCCAGGGGTTCGCCTTCTTCCGGCCGTGCGAGGAGCGGCAGGCTTTGTACGTAATCCCTCAGCTCCGCGAACGCCCGTGCGCAGTCGTCGTCCCATGGGATCACCTTCCTTTTGTCCTTTGCTTCGCCAAAGGCAGTGCGCAGCACCCTGAAGAAGGGGAGCGATTTCTCCGCAGATTTCGACAGGAATCGCCCCAGTGTGGCGATCCGACCGTTCAGCCGTTGCAAATCCCGAATCGTCCGTGGTTCCGCCATATTGATGAGGGCCGTCACCTTTTCGGGATTCGCCTCAATCCCCCGCTTCGTTATCATGAAGCCTAGGAATTTCCCCGATTGCCCGCCGAAGATGCACTTCGCGGGGTTCAGCCTTAAGTTGTATCGACGAACCCTTTGGAATGTTTCCTGTAAGTCGGCAAGGTGGTCCAGGGCCCTCCTGCTCTTTACCAGCATGTCATCGATGTAGATCTCCAAGTTTCGTCCGACCTGTGGGCTGAATATTCGGTCTACCATCCGCTGATAGGTCGCCCCGGCGTTCTTCAGTCCAAAGGGCATCTTGGTGTAGCAGAAAGTGCCCTTATCGGTGATGAAGGAAGTCTTCTCCTCGTCCTCCTCCGCCATCGATATCTGGTTGTAACCCGAGAAGGCGTCCATAAAGCTTAGCATCTCGTAGCCGGACGCCTGGTCTACCAGGTGGTCGATCCGTGGGAGGGGGAAACTGTCCTTCGGGCACACCTTGTTGAGATCGGTGAAGTCGACGCACATGCGCCACTTTCCACTGGGCTTCTTCACCAAAACGACGTTGGCGAGCCAGTCAGGGTAGTCCACCGGCCGGACAAACTTGGCTTCGAGGAGCCGCTCTACCTCTTCCTCGGCCGCCCTTTTCTTTTCGCCCCCCGCGCTCCTCTTCTTCTGCTTGACTGGTCGGGCTTCCGGGTCCGCGTTCAACCTATGGGAGATCACCGTCGGGTCGACCCCTGGCATATCCGTGGGTGACCAGGCGAATATATCCACATTTTCCCGGAGCATGCTGACGAGGGACGCCCTTAGGGCGGCCGGGAGTTTCGTCCCGATGGAGACGGTTCTCTCTTCCTCCATGGCAACGGGTACCTCTTCGACCTCCTCGGCCGGGGTTGGCCGCTGGTCGCAGAAGTCCTCCCTCTCGTCAGGGATGAGGACCGTAAGGGCCTGCTTCAGGCTCCAGCGCCTGACTGGCCCCTTGTCGCGGCCTCCAGGCACCTCCTGGTTTCCCCGCACCAGTCCTACCCCCCGCGGGGTCCGGAATTTCATCATCTGGTGTAGCAGGCTGGGGAGCGCCTCTATGGCCGTCAGGCACGGGCGCCCTATAATTCTGTTGTACGACGACGCGACATCGACGACGACGAATCGTGTCCCCCTGGTGATGACCCTCGGCTCCTCCCCCAGAGTCATTGGCAAGGTGATCGTCCCCACCATGGGGATTGTATGGCCGGTGATGCCGACGACGGGGCCCGTGCCGGGCGTTGGGTCCGCGCGCCTCCACCCCATCCTCTCGATCGTCGTCAAGAACAGGATGTCGCAGGAGCTTCCGGTGTCGATCAGGAGCCGGCTGACGATGATCGTCCCGATCTGAGCCTCGATGACGAGGGCGTCATCGCGCTGACTCCCAACCTCTCGCTGGTCTCCCTCGGTGAAGGTGATAGGGTGTCGGTTTGTCTTTCTCCGCTTTGGCCTGCTGTCGGCGCCCACCGCCATCACCGACCGGGTGCTCATCTCTGTGATCATGGGCGGTGCCCCACCCGGGGGCGGCCCCCCGCTTATCATATCTATGCGCATGATCGCCCTGGGGGCGTGGCTCCTGCCGACCGTGGTCCGCTGGCGGCTCCGTTCCCCGTGCCTCCCGGGGGCTCTCTCTCCTTGTATTGCCCGCCTGTCCCCCACGAAGCCTTCCAAGTGGCCCGCCTGGATCAACCGCTCTATTTCTCTCTTAAGGGTGTAGCAATGGTCGGTATCGTGGCCGTGGTCGCGGTGATATCGGCAGTACTTCCGGAGATCCCGCTTGGCCGGATCCGACCTCATTTCCCGGGGAGGCTCCGGCAGTAGTCCAGCCCTCGTCGTCGCGGCCAGGACCTCTAACATGGGGGCGTTGAGCTGTGTGTAGTGGGTCTGCTAGGGGCCTTCCTGTCTTGGGGTGGCTCGGGTGGTCCCTTGGGCCGGGACGAACTCTCGGACCGGGCCGGGGCGATCTTACAGGCGTCGCCCCGCCGGTTCGTGCCTGGGTTGGGCCAGCTGGTCACGCCCTCGATGCCCCTCTTCCTGCCTCGGCCGAGGGTGCGATCGGGGCTCGCCTTGGAGAGGCTTCACCGGGTGGAACATGGCCTTTGTGCCGAGAGTCTCTTCGGCCGATGCATGCCTCTCCGCCATGGCAACCAGTGCCTCATAGTCGGCCGGCGGATCTCGGAGCAGGGATTTGTGGAGGCTCCGAGTCCGCAACCCCATCTTGAAGGCCAGCATGAGGACCTCGTCGCCGCTGGTTACCACCGCCTTTCTCTCCTCCTGAAAGCGGCGCAGGTATCTACCCGTCGTCTCCACTTCTCCTTGGAATATCGTGCTGAGATAGTCCAAGGGCTTCTTCTTCGTCTGCCCTGCCCGAAACTCTTGGCAGAACTTATGGGACAGCTCGCAAAAGCTCCCAATGGATCTCGCGGGTAGGCCGAAGTACCAATCCAAGGCAGTGTCCCTCAGACTTTGCGAGAAATGCCGGCACAAGAACGCCTCATCTACATCCTACGCCTCCATCGCCCCCCAGTATTGTTGCACGTGCGTGAGGGGGTCCCCTCTTCCGTTGTAGGTGGTGAGGTGGGGAGGTTTGAACCTTATTGGCCTTGGGGCGGACGTGATCCACCGTGCCAGTGGTGTGGCCTCCTCCGGGTAGGTAGGGCGCTCGGGCGCACCCCCCCTTCGCCATTCGGGGGTCTGGCTCCGGTTGCACCTCTGCTGTCGGCGGTCTTCCCGCCCCGGGGAGTAGCGCGACGGTCGCCCGGGGGGACTCCTTCCCCAGGTCAAAGATTCGACGGGTTGCAGGCTACGGCTTTCCCAGTACCGTCGTCCTCCGGCCGCCTCCTCCCAGATCCCCATCCGCTCCTGATTCCCCCGCAGAAGCCTCTCACGCTCAGCGGTGAGGAAGCGCAGCTGTCGACAAACGGCTTCCTCGCACAGGCGTTCGGGGGAATGACGCTGACGAGGCGGACTCCCCCCTCCTGGCGGGGATCTGGTCAACAGCGGGCCGCGCCCGTCCCAGGGCCATCGGCCCATCGCCGACACCTCTGGGGTTTCCCGGTTGCTTTCGTTTTCCCTCCATAGCCTTTCGCGTTCCACGATGATGAAGCGGAGCTGGTGGCGGGCGGTTTCGGCCGCTTCGTCCAAATGCCTTTGTGCGGCGGCCGCCTCCTCTCGGCATCTTCACAGCCGCGCGACCTCCATTTCCTCTTCCAAGAGCTTCTGCTGGGCCGCAATCTCCTTGGCGAGCCCGCGGTCTCCCCCCTCCTCCTCGAACTGAGGGTGCAGATTCCGTCTCACGTTCGAGGGCTCTGAGGGGCCGGGCGGTGCCTCCGTTCCCATCGCTGCGCAGCCTCCCATCGCCTGAGTAACGGCCTCGAAGTTCTTCTGGATTGCGCGGACCGAGGTTTGGACTGTCTCGGCGCCTATCCCCGGAGGGGGGTCAGTCGCCGGGGTGATTGGTAGAGAGAGTGGCTCCTGATCCACGGGATCCTTGCCATGGTCAGGGTTCCGAGTGATCGGCATGGAATCTAACATGGGTGTGACCCTTCGTTCCCACAGATGGCGCCAATTGTTGCGGGGTGGAACTCGCGTACAATGAATTTGTATTGAGGGGAACCAAGGGCACGGTGGTTATAATGATGAGAGGGTTTTGGTAGGCTATCTAATAAGTGATTAGTGGGGTGAAGAGGCTAAGCTTGCCGCCGGGGGAGTCCACGGGGCCAAATCTTACCGGACGCGGCGGTGGAGGATCGGACGGCGGGAGCCGAGGGCGGATACCGACCAAGGGGCGAGCTACCCTGCACAATGAGCAACTCGTCAAAAGGGCCGGGTTGGGATCCAACCTTTAGCCCCTCCGATGCCTAAGTCAGTAACTGAGCTTAAAGCGGGGGCTGGGCACGCAGGTCGGACTGAGGGTGTGTCGACCGTACGTGACGAGCTATCGGTGGGAGAACAAAGATATGGACGACCTTTGCTCTCGTGTGTGAATAATGGATTGAGAGAGAATTAGCCAACCCCTCTACCGTAAGAAGTGAGGGGGTATTTATACCTGATGGGAGATGACTAGGCGGGGCTGACCTGGCATGCTGACTTGACGCGTTGAGCTGGCTCGGCTGTCAGCGGAAACTTCGGACGTGGATGTCAGGAACAGGAGTGTCTACCCTGCTTTTGTCAGACGGCGCAACGGCCTGGGGCACTTTTGTCAGGGTGTCAGGGCCGAAAGCATTAAGTGTCAGGGGGCTCAGTGGCCAGGGGGTGCTTTGTCAGGTGGTCGGGCGGCGTTAGTGTCAGTCGTGTCCTTACACTAGGTTGTTTGTCATACGTGACGGACTAAAGGTCCGGCAGTGCTATCCCCGGCGGCGGGGTTCGTGGGGAACCGCCGGGTCGACCTGTTCGAGGCTTGTCCGGCCCGGCCGCGCCCATTTTCGATTGCAGGTCACGGACCGCTGGCCAGGAGGGATATGCACATGCCTCCGTCAGCATCCCGGGCAGCACTGTCTGGGCGTTCCCCGGGCACACTGCCCCTGGCGGGCCGAGCGACTGCTGTCGTTCGCCTCGGCCGGGAGGGGGGAGTGCTGCGAGGCACGCCCATTCTTATGTAGCCTCGGACCTCCGGGGCGGCGTTCCTTTCGTAAAGGGGTGATTCAATGAGGTATGTCAGCGGATCTAGGCAGGAGTTGGACTCCCACGATCTTTAGGTCGTAACAACGCCAATCAAACATCTATAAATTTGATACCAAAATAATAATCCGAAAAAATTGCATGGCATTAAGCATGCAGGGACTAAGCAAAAGAAATGTGATGGAGGCAAGGATGGAGGCACCAAAATGATTTGCTCAAAATGAATGAATGATGATGATGACGAACGAGAATTTTTACTAACATCAAAATTTTCAAAACTATCCAAAACTAGCATCCAACTTCATAGTTCACTCCCTCCAACTAGTAATGAGCATTGTCCTCAATGGTTGAAGTGAAACGAGATATTATTCAATGATGCTAGAGGAAAAACATGCATACTAAAGCAAAAATGCAAAAGTAAACTAAACTAAAATTTTATTTTTTCTTTAATTACACCGAGTAAAGGAAGGAATACACCATAGTAAAAGGTGGATCCCGAACATGTAATGGTGGAGGCAGCTGCTCTATCATATCCTTTTGTTCCTCAGCCAGATGCTTTGTAAACGAAGCGCCTCCAGCTTATTTGGATCCTAGCAATACAGCTCCCAGCATCTTTCTAGAATATGCTCATGTGTCCTGCAGGAGACAAGCCGTGTCAATCCAAGGAAAATAAATTTGACTTTTGATGAAGGAAGTCCAAAAAGGGTCGTCAAAATAAAAATAAGGATATGAATATGTATGATGACAATCTGAATCTAAAATGTATGGAAATGGAGTTTGAGATTCAGAAATGAAGGGAAAAGCGTGATGAGAACTTCCCTGAATGGCGATGCTATTGCCTGGCTGATGCGACTCCTCAGGAGGAGGGTGAAATGGCTGCAGGGGCAAGTGTGGAGGAGAAGGCAGCACATGCTCAATATAGATCATCTCGTAGTCACTGTCGCTTGCCACATCCTCGCCATCGAAGGTAATGGCCTCTACAGTCATCCCTGTACTCTGTGGTCCACCCTGAATATCATCGTCCTGGATGATGGACTGATGCGTGTCCTGAGGTGTCCGAAGTGATGGCTACTGAATTGAATCTGTAGGGAGGGAGGGCTCGGGCTCGAATGTAGTCTATAGGCTATATCTCGTGCACTCATCCTGCTCAATACCACAATAGTAAGCCATCTCAGTAGTCCACCCAAGATGCTTGCACACCTCCAGCTGTGGTAATGGAGCAGACATGCAATGTGACTTAGGCTCTCTGATGTCATCTATCTCACTCTCGCTTAGACACATCTCCATCTCATTATCACCACCAACCCAATGGAACTGCATCGTGTCTCCAACATGGGTGACAAACACTCCATCATCCATCTCCTTCTGATCCTCAATATGTAATCTCTCAATATCCTCTGCCTGGCTCTCATGCAACCCAACATCCTGCTCTGCTAGGTATCCCATAGGATCGCAAGAAAAAGAGCCCAAAGGTGGCTCCTCAAACTGGCACTAGACATGCTGCTCTGCATCCTGAAGTGGAAGTGGGGACTGGCCATCATCCTCATATCCAAGTGATGGCTCTCCAGATGGCACAGTCTGCTCCCACTCTGCAAGGTCCATCAGGTACAACCATGCATCCTCTGTCGTGTATGCAAAGAAGTCTCCACTACTGCTCATCTGCACAAAGTCCTGCGCCGATGGCTGCAACCATGTGTAGAAAATCCGAAGAAGATCCTTTGCACTGAAAGCATGGCATGGACACCCAAGCACTAACCCATTGAACCTCTCCAAAACCTGACAGTAGGTCTCACCGTCAAACTGGACAAAGCTCGCCATATGTTGCTCAAATGCCTGGCGCATGTGTACCTGATTCCTGTAATAAATAGGAAAGAAAGCTCGAAGGAAATCAGTCTGAAAAGAAAGCCAAGTAGAAAAAGAATCTCAAGGAAAAGTATCAAACCAGATTTTAGCATCATCTCTCAATGTATGTGGGAACACTTTAAAATAAATAAAATCTGCACAAATATTCTCATCAAACAAATCCACAAACTCTTTTCTACACCATTTTTCAAACTTGGATAAATGAACTAGGATTTTCCAACCCCATACCGTGAAAGATCGGTGGGAGTTGGGAGTCCTCCACATAAACGTCGCTAAAGTTTGAAAATGAATCCATCAGAAAAAAATTTTATTTACAAAAGATTTTTAAAATAAAAGAAAGAAAGAAAGAAAAATGACTCAAAAAGTATAAAATAAACAATAAAAGAGACTCAATACTAAGCTGGAAGTACTATACCTAAAGTGTCCAAAACCAACTAAAAATGTGAATGTGAAAACCGTTGTCCCGGTAACAGTGCCAAATGATTGCACTCGAGGGCGTGCACAATCTAAGTAGGATGCACACGCCCTCCTCCCAAGAGAAGGAGTGTCAAATACAATATAAACCCATGAGTACGGGGTCGAATCCAAGAGATAATTTTCACAATCATAATCTCAATTGGTTAAGGAATGCTAAAAGTGTTGGTACGACCAACTAAACTAACAAGTGTAGTGTGTGAAAGTGTGGGGTGACACGGTTGAGCCAAACCCAAGGTGGGTAGGGTGGAGACCAAAGTGTGGAGCTAGTCAAGCAAGGAGAAGTGTGTGGAATGGGATGTCGTTAAGTTTATGGGTTGATTAGAAATATGTTCATTCCAAATGAATCAACCCTCGCATCCATTTCAAGGTATGCTGGGTTGTGCACATAGGTAATGCCCTTAAGGCACACCTCCATTCTACAGCCCCACCAAGGGTAATGCACGATTCATTGATGTGTTGATTAGTGGGTTGAAATCCCTAACTTAAGCTCGTGAATCGATCCTTGCATCCGTGTCAATGAAGGATGGTGCACGTAGGTGTGACCCTTAAGGCACACCACCGTTCTACGGCCCCACCAAGAGTAGCGCATGACTCAATGAAGACTAGGGCACAACCCATCAATCAACACTACTAGCATCCACTTCAAGGCATGCTAGACCAATTAAATGTAGGAGATGAACAATTACTAATCAATCAAATCCACACAAAAATGGCTCTAGGCCTTCATAATGAAAACACGATAATAATCATTCAAAATGAGAACACAAATCTTCATTACAAGCTATTAAGTAAACAATTATCCAATGAATCTCACTTTCATTCAACAATCATTCACAAATATTCATACAAAGCAATAGAAACCAAATGTTACAAGAGAGGAGAGAGATCACCAATATAAGCCCTAGAACTCATGCTCTTCCCTCTCTTGCACATCCTCCAAGCTCCATCAAGCTCCATTGGCCTCCAAGCCCGAGCCATAGCCTTTGGGGAGGAAGATGGGGTGTAAAACCCCCCAATGAAATAGTAAAAACCGAAGAGATGCCGTTGGAAATCCAACAGGGACGAAAAATAACCCGAATTCAAGTTACTGGGCTTGCGGCTCTGAGAATTTGCGCCCGGAACCTGCTATCGCTCCCAAATGCACGCGCCTGCTACCAAATGCGGTCCAGGTCGGGTCGGCAACGCCGCCCAACCCGCGGAGATAACACCCGCCCGCTTCAATTGTTGGCGGGCTTCTTTCAGCCCGCAAGAAATAGCGGGTTGCGCCCGCTAATGAACAGCGAAGCGCATGCCCCGAAATTCTTCTCCCCAGCTGGATCGGTGCCACGTGGTGTCATGAGATCGTGCCACATGGCGCCCCAGTTAAAATCCTTTTTTCCCTTTTAAATGACATTTTCTCCTCCAAAAATCCACCAAAATACCCAGAAATCCTAGAAAATCTCAGAAAATCTGGAAAATCCCCAAGACTCACAGGAGTACCTGAAAAATAGGAGAAGGATAAATTAGTCCATATAATGATGTTTTGTGCAAAGAATGCAAATAAGCCCTAATATAAAACAAAAAGTGAGTATATACTCAAAAGAGCAAGATTAAGCCTAATCTTTACACAAAATGGGGGTAGTTAGGGGGTGTAAATATACACTTTTCACTGCGAATCATCAGTCGAGTAGCGAAGATGTGGCCTCTTCAACTTACGATCAACGACAGATGTCGTTCAATTGCGAGGGGATGGCCATTCTACTTACAGTCGACGATGTGAATGTCGTTCAGTATCGAGTAGCGAAGATGTGGCCTCTTCAACTTACGATCAATCAGTCGAGTAGCGAAGATGTGGCCTCTTCAACTTACGATCAACGACAGATGTCGTTCAATTGCGAGGGGATGGCCATTCTACTTACAGTCGACGATGTGAATGTCGTTCAGTATCGTTCAGTGTCAAAGGGAAGGTCCCTTCGGCTTATGGTCTACGAGGAGGAATGTCGTTCGATTGCAAGGGGTTTGGCACATCGGCTTACTACTGATGACAAAGGTCGTTTGGTTGCGAGGGACGTGGCCCCTTCAGCTTATGACTGACGACAAAGTTGAGTCGTTCCGTCGCGATGGGTTGTCCCCTCGGCTTATTACTGACGACGAAGGTCGTTCAGTTGCGAGGGGCATGGCCCGTTTGGCATATGACCAATGACAAAGTTGAGTCGTTCAGTTGCGAGAGGTTGGCCCTTCGGCTTATTACTGACGACAAAGGTTGTTTGGCTGCAAGGGGCATGGCCCCTTCAGCTTATGACGGGCGACAAAGTCGAGTCATTCAGTTCTTCATGCTGATGGGTTGATGTGGATTGTTAATGCCAAAAATCGTGGCATGGATATCTGTGCCAGGCACTGGCGCATTCTTGTCATGATTTGTGCTGGATTGATGATTCCCACATCTTGATTGCTTGATTGGGTGAAGCTTGGATGATGCCTGGGGCGAACGACCACATCTATTTCAATTAAGCACCCGACAGTTGTCAAAGAAATTGAAATGTGGAAAATTGTAGAAATTTTCAAGGAAATTTGTAAAAGAAGATAGCTGAATGTTCTCTGTCTTTTTCTTCCAAGATTAGTCGGGGAACGACAAAACTCAGTCGTCGCTCATTCCGTTTGGAGTTCTGATGTACGTAGAACGTGGACTGAACTCCACCAATGCTCGGGTGGAGGATGATCAGAGCAAGGCATGCTCGTTTGGAGCAGGCCTGCCTGGAGGAGTTTTCGGCATGGGGGGAGTTCTTGAGCATTTCGTGGGGATTAGTGCCGCTGCAAGCTCGACATTAGATGCTCCCTGGGCGGCCAGTTCAAATATCCTATAGGATATCCCATCCATTTGTACCGCGATGGAGGGGGAAATGGGGAGTCGATCAATCAGCAGGTATCATCCAGCCCTTCGTCTAATAATGCTCACTTGGAGTCCTCCTCCAATGTTCTTGCTTGAAAAAAGAAATCAATTAGTAGGATTAAGTGTAGACCGAAAAACGGCAAAGTCGTTAGCATCAAAGGATTGAACGCAGATGTAAGATCAATAGTTTCTTCGCTCATCTCTGGCACTCAGGCTCTGTGCTTCTGCTCACTACCGCAATTGAGTTCAGTATCTGTCTTCGCTTGGCTCAACATACACAGGGTATACAAGGTCCCCCAGCGGAGAGAGAGAGACCGATAGCTCTGAGTGCGAGAAAAGGTGGTGTCGACTGTCGGTGACATGCTCGTAGGGGCTAGGTGCGGTCAACATCATCGGCGAGCCTCCAGTTCAACAGTGGTTGGAACTTCAAACTTGGCACGCGTCAGAGGATGGTATTGAGCTTGCCTAGACATAACTCGAGCTTCGATGATGGCTCGAACTCGGATGGTGGCTCTGAGGCTCCAGCTCGGAGCGATCGGAGCTTGGAAGTGAGCTCTAATGAAGGCATCAAGTTCGGGTTGGGGAGCCACTGGAATCGATGGCATTTGCACCCTCAGAACTGGGAAGCTCGACCTGGGAACTGGGGATTCGATGGATGCTTGAACTGGGAAGTTCGGTCGAACTCTCATTTACCCTCTTCAGTCGATTTCTGATGAGAACTTGGAAGCTCGAACTGGGAACTTGGCATTGTATTCATCTAGAACTAGCACCACAACCAGGAAAAAAATTTATATCGCATCCAGTAGATAATTTTTAACATCTATAAAAAATTTGTACACCACTTTACACATTTTCTCTCTCCAGCAATAAAATAGTCCATTATACAAGAAATCGCAAGTTTGCGATTCTGGTTTGTATAAGTTTAGATTCTTGTCAGCTTGACATTTCCAGCTTCCAGCTTGCTTTCCACATAAACATGGCTTTCAAAAAAACTAAAAATTATGATAATTTCCTGCATAAGTTCAGATTTCTGGCAGTTTGACATTTACAGCTTCCAGCTTGCTTTCCACAGATATATTACTTCCATATAAACTAAAACTCATGATAAATTTCCAGCATTGCCTCCATCTTCCAGCTTCCATACAAACATTTCTATCCAGACAGACAGTGCTTCCAACTTCAATACACAGCAACGTGCAATGTATCGCTCCTAACATTTGCTCTGTATCACCGCTAGCAAAATCTTCCATGCACAGTTAGCTTGCAATGTTTTCAAGAGGGATTTCAAGCTGCAAGACAATATGCTAAAAAGTAATTATTGCACTTTAAGTCTTACTATTTGTTTAAACTTAGGGGATTGAAGATTTGAGGGAGAAATATTTTAAATGAACCATGCCCTTAGTAGACGTGTTAAATCTGGAGGGACGTGGTAATATGGATAGAACTAAATTTTGATGAGAATTAAATTTTTTGGTGAAAAACTAAATTCTCTAGGGGAACTAAATTTTGGGGAAGTAAAATTGTTGGGGGGAACAAAATAATAATTATTGCATTTTAATTTGTTGTTCATTTAAAATTAGAGGTTTAAAGATTTTGAGGGATAAATATTTTAAATGAACCGTGCCCTTCGGGCACATGTTATGACTAGTATATATAGATATATATGGAAAGTTAGCGTGCATTTTTATTAAGTAAATAAAATGAACAGAAACAATGTGGAAGCTAAATGAGGTTGGATATGATAGAGAGAGGAGAGTGCACAAACACCGTCACTCTCTACTATCAATTCCGACCTCTCTCCCAAAGATAAATGTACAAATCTCTCATCCTTTATCCCTAAACTCCCAATTAGACATGGCCTCAGCAACGTCTGGATCATTGCAGTCTTAGTCTCACAGCGCAATCCTAATATCTGCTGCTATATCCTCAAACAGGAGGGTCTTGGGCCTCTTTACATCATCAAAGATCCACCTATTCCTCTCTTTCCAAATATGCCAAACCATAGCTACAAGGGTGGTTTTGGCTAGCAAACTTATAACATCCTTATTAGCATAATGAGCAAGGTAGAAGTCCACCACTTCATGGAGTAAAGGATCCGTTTGAGTAGTGGCGCCCATTTTGAGGAGGCTCCTGCGCAGGATATAGCACGTGTAACCACACTCAAAGTAAAGGTGACTGACGCTCTCCTCTGTAAGGTCCCTGGCTATGAGGAAAACACTAGAAGGGGGGTTGAATAGTGTTTATGCAATTTAAAATGATAATTACACCAAAAAATGATAATTAGACCAAATTAAATTCCTAACCAACAATTAATGCGGAATGAAAATAAACCCTAACAATGAAACAATGCAAACACAATGATGTTTCAAGGGTTCGGATTACCCAAGTCAACTCCCGACTTGTTCGCGGTAATCCTACGTCCCTTCCACCCGAATACCACTGGATACTTAAGTTAGAACCCTAACCTGAGCTTCCCTTTAAAACCCACTTGTAGCAACCCTACAAGTGAAATCGAAGTACACTCGATGTCCTTTACTCCTACAACTTGGGAGCAAGCAAAACACTCTCACAACCCGAGAGTAAATCAAATAACGGAAGTTATGAAATATGAAATGATAACACTTACAATCACATATGCCTTGAAGTAGAACTTGAAGGAGTAAGTGTGTTATGTTGAAGTCTCTCTTGGAAGAGAGGAACGCCCTTTCTCTTGACAGCACCAATTGCCTAGAAGATTTCTCTTTGGTTCTAGGTTGGAGAGTAATGGATTGAAAGATAGGAATTCTAGGGCTTTAGGATTTGAGAGCTTTAGATCAAGGAAGATTGAAAGCTTGAATGGTTGAGTAAGTTGCTAACCTCTCAATTGAACATTAGATGCTTCCTTTATAGGTTTCTCAAATCCCACAAACTAAATCCCCAAAAACCCCTTTGAAATCCGTGGAGGAAAACTCAAGGATAAAATTTGCACACGCGACAGTCGACTATTGAACAAAACACAGTCGACAGCTGCACTGTGTCAGAGGATAGGTGTGAATTCAAACGGTAACTTACCACGTGGACAGTCGACTAATGAAGAGAAGACAGTCGACTGTAAATCCAACAGGCGACTGTAATTCCTTCTACAGGCGACTGGCCGCAATATGGGTAAGCTGAGAAAGTCTTGGAAAATTCTAGGAAGACATGACATGCGACTGATATGAAACACACAGGCGCCTGTGCCATGGGCAGGTGACTATGAAATCAACATCAGTCGACTGTCACAAACCCTGACATTTTCCAGAGAGTTGAGTCTACAGAGAGCTCAAAACAAACGACTGTTGAAGCATTTCCAATCGAATGTGCCATTGGACAGTCGACTGTAAATAAAACATTAGTCAACTGGCCCTAGAATGTTAAACATTCCAGAGAGCAAGTTCTGCAGAGTAATCATAGACATGCGACTGTTGAAGCATTTACAGTCAACTGTGCCTTGGACAGGCGACTGTAAATACAACATCAGTTGACTGGCCAG
This sequence comes from Scilla litardierei, assembly GCA_030789695.1. Taxonomy (NCBI): domain Eukaryota; kingdom Viridiplantae; phylum Streptophyta; class Magnoliopsida; order Asparagales; family Asparagaceae; genus Scilla; species Scilla litardierei. The sequence goes on from CM061142.1 coordinate 35,560,144, forward strand.
ATGAAAAGGAGAATGATCTTAGGCTGAAGATAGACAGGCGACTGATTAACAAATCACAGTCGAATGTCTCTTGGACATGCGCCTGTAAAATATACAGCAGTCGCCTGAAAGAGTTAAAGCTTAGAAAGCCCAAAAATCAACTGATTAAGTATGTGCATAACAGGAGACTGTAGAACAAATCACAGGCGACTGTTTTTAGACAGGCGACTGTAAAACATTCAGCAGTCGACTGTTGAAATCACAACATGCACATTCTTGAGAATTATGAATTGGAGTATAAGGAAAATTGATCTAATGATTTCCTAAGACTGAAATGAAGATGTGTGTGTGCTCCAACATAGTTCTACCTCTAAGCTACATACTAGAAGAGAAAAAGAAGATTACATCTTGAAGAACTCTCTCTTCTATCCAAAGTATGAGCTTGAAGTCTTCTTAGAGCTTCAATCATCATCTTTGATCATCCAATCCACTTTTCCTGCTTTCATTGATCTTTGAGTGACATCCATTACTAATTGATCTTCAAGATATGCTTAGGCAATGGATTAACTGCAAATAGGGGATAAGTCACAAGTATTTATGTTTGCTCATCATTAACACCAATTAGGGAGAAGTCCAATACTCAACATTCTCCCCCTTTTGATGATGAAAAATAAACATAAATAAAAATATAAATAATTGTGCTTAAAGAAAACTTACTCCCCCCCCTACATAGATGCCAATCAAGTTAGTCAATGAATCAAGGGCATCTATTGATCAATTAAGCAAATAAGTAAGATATGTATGAATGATATGATTTTCTTGAAATCTTGAAATCTAGGATTTTATAATCCATGTTCATTATATCTTACTCCCCCTGAATCTAAGGCAACTTCAATCTTAGATTCAAGTTTAGAATTAGAAATTACGTAGCACATAATTATGATAGGTTGATTTCTCTCCCTCTATGGCATTATCCAAAAAGGTGGGAGTAGAATAATAACAATAGTGCTAAATAAGTACTAAAACAATCATGAAAGTCTAAAGATATGGTGTATGTCAAAAGTGATGCCAACAAATTTTCGGAGAAAAACTAATCACAAAGGGGCATCTCATTGATATACATATCAAAAACTACTAAAACACAAGAAATCTTTGCTGACTAAAGGAATGAGAATCCAATATCAACATTACAAGTCAAATGAGAAAAATGTCTCAAATCACATCATGTATATGATATAGCATATAAAGAGACAATTTCACAATTTTTACACAATAATATAAACAATGAGACAATGTGTGAAACAAAATATAAAGTAAATGCATTTTCATATATATATATATATATATATATATATATATATATATATATATATATATATATATATATATATTCCAAAGATACAGGAGTACAAAATACATCTATAACTCCATGTACATCAACAAAAGCGATCATCATACAGACATCATCATCCATACATCACCCAAAAAAGAATCAAAATACATACAGACACTCAACACTCTCAACCCTAACAAAAAAATCTAGGTCTAAGGGTGAGTGTCCCTATCAACAGCAGAGGAGGAAGTCAAAACAATCTGGAACTCCTGTGCCTCTGGATCAACCGTAGAATCCTCGGGAGGAGGAGGAGGAGGAGGAGCAGCAGATGAGACATCCTGAGGAGCAGTGACACCAGGACGCTCCAAAATCTCAGTGACAACTGGTGGAGGAGGTTGAGAAGGCCGAGGAGGAACAAATGATCTGAGATGATCAGGGAAATGAATTCCCTGATGCTGGAACATCAGATAGAATAACTCATATAAACCAGAAACCTTCTTGTCTAAAAGGTCACGAGTGGGTGCAGCTGAGGTAGATGGCTGATCAGTGATCGCTCCCGGATATACACCCGAAAAACAATGCAGCTTTACCGCAAGTGCACGGTTAAGTGGCAAGTAGGTATCGAATCACACGGAGGACAAATGACAGTAATCTATTTTAGTCACTGAGCTATTTGGTGGGAAAGTCGTTTGAGAATGGATGGTGTAACAATCGTTTAAGAAACAATGCAAATTCAATATAATAAGGATGTCTAGGGCTAGGGAATACCCGCTATGGATTTTCAAGTCATCGATGTGAATTATGAAATATCATGCAATCAAACTCGAGTCAAGGTGAACTTGCCGCAACTAATTGGAGAACTAACTCACGCTGTCGTGCTATTGTATGTCTATAGCACTCTAGACTAGAACCTCGCTGTCGCACAAGCCTAATCTAGACTACTAGCATTAAGATCGGCAATCTCGTACAATCCAAACTCAAGCTCGCTATTGCGCAACTTGAATTTAGATCTAGATCTTGATAGTTCGTATCCATTCACTGTCGTGCAACGAATATGGGTATAGGAGAACAATAAAAATGCTAGCTTTGGTCGCCGTCGCACACCAAATCTAGGGAATTTCGATTGTAGACCTAAATCGAATATCTAGGGCTTTCCTTGGATCACGATTCTCTGTCGAGCTTGTAATGCCCTGATAGCTACAGCACATGTACTAGAGGGGGGATGAATAGTACTTTAAAATAATTAAGAAGATAATTTCTAATTATCTTGCAAACTCAACCAACAATGCGAAAATGAAAATGTGACAACAATAAAATACAATCGCAAACAAACGATATAACATGTTCGGATCCACCCAAGTCTCTCCGACTTGTTCCCGGTGATCATACGTCCCAAACACCGGGATCCCCTCCGGATACTTGAGTTAGAAGTTTCTAACTCAAATTTGCACTATGAAATTCTTGTAGAAAACCTCTACAAGATCAAATCATACACAAATGAAAATGTGACTCCGATCTCGGCGATATATACAAATGAAAACCTCTACAAGAATGATATATATATATATATAAAAACTTGCGATGCGTGTTTCTCGGAGCTGCGATCTCAGCGGCTCAGATCCAAGACCTAAGGATGGCGCCGCCGGCAACCAGTCAGCGACGGAGGGATCTTCGGATGAGCTGCCCTGGGAGCTCGTCAATAGGCGAAGGCACCGTATGCCTCCACCTATTCCTCGTCGCGATGGAGCTTCCCTGGGAAATCGTCGCGATGGCGCTGCTCTGGGAACTCGTCGCGATGGATCGTTTATGGCCGGTCGCCGACCTTTCCGATCATTTAATCCACCTTCTCGAGGGGGCAAAGGAGGTCTGCGCTTTCCCCCAAGGTTGGTGACGAAGCCCCAGGCTACCAATGCAGACAGGGTGTTCGACGGTATGCCTGTGAGGCCCCTCCCGATTACCATCAATCCAATTTCCCCTAAGCGCAGTTGGTCTGAGATCTGCTCCTCAAAGAGATCTTATGGTGAATCTATTGGCATGTCTTTTGTTGCCCCCAAGATCAGACAGGATGGGTCTTGTGTAGCCCGTGTTTCAAATGCTCTATTGGAAAAGGGTTCTGAACATTGGAAATCGACTTTGGTTGGGTATGTCCTTGGTGATGCCCCATTGTATGGGCAGATGCTGGCCTGGATGGAGAGGCTTTGGAAGCCCAGGAAGAAGGTACAATTGTTCAGCAAGGATAACGGATTCTTCTACTTCCGATTCGAATCTTCTGAGGAATGTGAGAGGATTCTTCATGGTGGTCCGTGGCTATTTGATGGACGCCTGGTAGTGCTTAAATTGTGGAGCCCATCTCTCCGGCATGATCGTGACATACTGAGCTCCGTACCCATTTGGGTACAACTGCATGGTGTCCCTGTTAACATGTGGAATATGGAAGGCCTGAATATTCTTGCATCTGTTATTGGCAATCCATTATGTCTGGATCGTGCCACCGCCAAATTGGAGAGAATAACCTACGCCAGATGTTTGATTGAAGTAGATGCCAAGAAGGAGTTCCCGAAACATGTAGAGGTTGAGCTTGATGATGAGACTGTTTTGCTGATTGATACTAAGTATGAATCTGAGCCCCCTCGCTGCAGCAAATGCGTATGTTTTGGGCACTCTATCTTGCAATGCCCTTTCAACAACATGACGCCCTCTGATTTGAAGCAAGCTGTAAACAAGGGTAAGGGAGTTGATGTTCATGTCCACTTCGATCCTGGGCAATCATCTAAAGCCCCCTCAGCTGAAGTCCAATCCGGAATGCTGAGCATTCCTCCAAATGCGGTTCCCTCCTTGCACGCAACTTCAAATCTGGCTTCTGAGCCTATGGCTTGTTCTAGCAACGAAGTCAACATGGGTCCTTGGTCTAAGCTTGCAAGTCTGATTTCTGTCTCAAAATTCATTCAGACTTTAAAATGGAGGAGTCACATTCACCAAACCACTATGAACCCCCCAACCTCACAGTGTGCTGATGGTGCAATTTCCTGCGGCACTGATATTCTGTCTAAGGAACCTGGCCAGCTACATGAAGCTGATCTTGATACTCTGACTGAGGAAGCCGGCCGGCAGCATGAACCTTATTCCATTCTAGAAGATCCTGCACCTGTATGCCTTCCCCAAGAGCTGGTTTATGCTAACCCTGAATGGGCGGATGAGTTACACCAATTGCTATTATCTGTGGACTCCCAAAAGCAATCGAAGCATGACATCGGATCTTCTGTCCATGCTCCCAGGCGTAGCAGCCGCTTAAAGTGAAGTAGGTATCTTCAATACCCAACTTTAATATCCTAATGACTATGTTGATTTGGAACACCAGGGGTTTAAACAATGTCGTAAGGCGTAGAGATCTACGCGACATGATTAAATTGCTTGATCCTACTTTTTTAGTTTTATTGGAGACTAAATTAAATTGTGATTCTATTGCCAATAAATCTTGTATTCCAAAGAAATGGACTACAATTCATAACTTTCTTCATCATGGAGGTGGACGTATCCTTTTGGGTTTTAATCCATCAATTTGGGACTTGTCAGTTATTTCTATCTCAATGCAACATATCACGGTGCAGTGTGCTAATGTGGGGGGCCTCAAATTTGCGTTCTCTGCAGTATATGGGAGTAATAACTCATTTGAAAGGAAACTATTATGGGATTTTTTGGCTAGGGATGCTATAAATTTGAAAAATGTTGCTTGGATAGTCGGAGGTGATTTTAACTGTGTTCTTTCTGCCAAAGATAAATTGGGCGGCCGCAGAGTAGAGCCCAGCATTCTTCATGACTTCAACTTCTGTCTTACTAATTGTCATCTTCAGAATCTGAAAAGTACTGGACATCGATTTAGTTGGTGTAACAAACGCCTTGGTGTGAGACGAATTGCAGCTCAACTAGATCGGGTCCTATGTAATGATGTTTGGCTTAACACCCTGCCAGATTCTTTCTTCAGCTATCTGGACCCACATACTAGTGATCATTCGCCCATGATGGTTCATCTTCATCGGCAGGTACAATCTGCTCCTAAACCTTTCAAGTTCTTCAATCACTGGATAAATTTGCCTGGTTATTATGATCTATTGGAATCATCTTGGGGTCATGCTACCAGAGGAACACGTATGTTCAATCTTGTTAGCAAACTGCGAAGGTTGAAAACTGATCTCAGGAATTGGGCTAAAGAGCATAATGCTAGAAACCCTATTCATCATTGCCGGCTACAGCTTGAGTCTGTTAGAGGTCAGTATGCTATTCACTCATCTTTGGACCTTCAGGAGAAAGAGCGTCGTTTGGCTCGTGAGCTTGCTCACTTCCTGGATTTGGATGAAGAAATGTATCGTCAAAGGAGTAGACAGGATTGGCTTCACCTGGGCGACAGGAATACTAGTTTCTTTTATAACGCCATGAAGGCTAGGCAATGCCGCAATAATTTGAGCCATTTGGTGGATGCGCATGGTGTTCAATGCAAAAGCTATGAGGAAATAAAAACTGAGGCTACCAACTTCTATGAGTGTCTATATAATCAAAACAGCTATTGGAATGTCTTCCCTAAGCTGGTGCCTAAGAAGAAGATAAAACTAGAAACTGCTAAATGGCTAGAAAGAAGTGTGACTGCTGATGAAGTTAAAAGGGGCTGTTTTCCAGATTGGTGCAACTAAAGCGCCGGGGCCAGATGGTTTCAATGGATTTTTCTTCCAGCACAACTGGAATCTGATTGGCAATGATGTTGTGTCAGCTGTTCAATCTTTCTTCAAATCTGGTTCATTGCTTCGTCAGGTAAATCACACCTTCCTCACCTTGGTTCCTAAAGGCTCTAACGCTTCTTCCTTGGGAGATTACAGGCCGATTGCTTGCTGTAATGTGATTTACAAAATTATTAGCAAGATTATCTGCAACAGACTTCAGCCATTTATTCAGGATTTGGTTTCTCCCAATCAGTCTGCCTTTCTTCAAGGAAGGTTAATTTCTGATTGTGCACTATTGGCCCATGAGCAAATCAGAGATTTTAGTAATCGTATGGGGTCTAGAGCGTGCCTGAAGCTGGATCTCAGAAAAGCCTTTGATAGTGTGAACAGAGAATTTGTGTACTACATTCTTCATCAGATGGGTTTTGGATGCAAGTTCATTAGCTGGATTAAAGAATGTATTTCCACGGCCTCCTACTCTGTTATGGTGAATGGTACTCCTGTGGGGTTCTTCAGAGGCAACAGAGGACTTAGGCAAGGTGACCCTATCTCCCCCTATCTTTTTGTGATTGTTATGGAATGCTTCACTCTCCTTCTTGACAAGGCGATCATCTCTGGAAGCATTCAACCAATGAGACGTATTGGTGCTATTTCTCACCTCCTCTTTGCAGATGATTTATTGGTATTCTGTAGGGCTAATCAGAAATCATTTAAGGGTCTTAAAAAATTGCTTGAGGAATTCAAAAACTTCACTGGTCTTGATATTAACTGGAGCAAGAGCATTTCCATGTTTAGCAAGGGAGTTCAAAATCGTGGCGATCTGGCTGATTTATTGGGAGCTAAACAAGCAAGCACTATTACAACCTACCTGGGTCTCCCTTTGTCATCCAAATACCCTAAAGCTCAGATGTATAGCAGACTAGTTGATAAATGCAGAAATCGGCTAAGTGGGTGGACCTCATCGTCACTATCTTTGGCAGGACGTATTGAGCTGGTTAGAAGTGTGATTTATGGTATGATCCACTACTGGATTCAGGTATACAAAGTTCCCACCAGTGTTTTGCGTTCTTTAACGGCTCTATGCAGGGAATTTATTTGGGGTACTTCTAAAGCTTGGTCTTGGAGTAGCTCTTGCAAGCCTAAGAAGGAGGGAGGTGTCGGACTAAGATTATTGACTGATCTGAATCTTGCGGCAGGAGTGAAACTTACCCGGAGGCTCCTCAGGGGCGAGGGACTCTGGGCAAGATTTATGCATGACAAATATGGTGACTCGGCCATGTTTTATGGAGCAACGGGTGTTGTGACGCAATCGGGTACGTGGAAGTTTTTACTACACTGTAGAAGTTTTTCGCAGTGTATTATAAAGAGAAAGGTTGGGAATGGTAAGGATACCCTCTTCTGGCATGATAACTGGCTTCCCTGTGGCCCCCTAAAATCTCTTTACAACATCCCGGTTGGTTCAAGTACATTTCGTGTTTCTGACTATTGGAATGGAGCCTCGTGGAAGGATGATCCGGATATACTTATGATAAGATCAGTGCTGCAGCAACACAAACTTTCATCTGAAAATGACTCTTGGGAGTGGAACAGCGGCTCAGGTTTTAAGTTCAAGGAGGCATGGAATGTTGTGCGCGAGAAGGCGGCTATCTTCCCCTTTTCTGAGCTTGTTTGGTATGGGAATTCAATTCCTAAGTACTCTATAACCTTGCTTCGTGCTCTTCAGGATAGACTCCCTACCAAGCTTCGCGTGGCACGTTGGTGTCCTCTTGCGTCTACTACGTGTGAGCTTTGCTCGGATGGCTCAGCTGAGTCAATCGAGCATTTATTTTTCTTATGCCCTTACTCTAATTATATCATGCAGAGATCTCTTCTAAAGCTTGGAGTTTCAGGTCCCACCACTCTCTCCCTCTCTGAGATTGGCACTTATTATCTTGCCAACTTGTGCAAGAAAGGAATGTTTGGCTTGCTGTGTAAAACTGTTTTGTCTGCGGTGGTGTGGCATCTATGGCGTGAACGCTGCAGGCGTTTGTTTGATAATGAAAAGAAATCAAAGATTGCTCTATTTGAAGATATCTCGCGGGATGTGCGCATTGCTCTCCGCAATTCAGAGGATATGGAAGAAGAGGCAGAACCGGCTTTTGCAAACTGGGAGATTATTGACAATGGTTGATTGTCCGGCAATTCATACTATGTGTCTGTATTCAGCTGAGTTTTTGTGATATTTTGTGGTTCCTACTTGGTTGGTAGTCTGATTGATCTAGGGTGACGACGCTTGTGTCCTCTCCCCTAGTCACTTTGGCTCTCAACCTATAGTTAGGCCACTTTGTACTATATGTTTATATTAATACAAATTCACTCTTACCTTGCAAAAAAAAAATGTGACTCCCACAAACCGGGATCACACACAACTCTCACAACCAAGAGTAAAACTTGCAATATCAAAGTAAATGAAATTCGAAATGCTTACCAAAAAAATCCTATGCCTTGAGTAAAACTTACAATATTAGGGCAAGGAGGATTTTGAGGAAGAAGAAGGCACCAAACCCTAGCTTCAAGAAGTTGACCAGCAATAGATGCCTAGGGAGGAGTTGGTGACCTTGAATCAAGCTCTTGGCTTGAAAGGCTCATAATCAATGAATCTCTCTTGAGGAATAAGAGTGAGGGAGAGATTCTTGTGAGAAATGAATGAGCTTGGAATGAGAATTGAATGCTTCTCTTTGATTCTCTAAAATGCAATTAATATCAGCATTGAATGCTATGAAGAAGCATCTCAAGATTATATAGGATAAAGAAGAGAGAGAGAGAAAATTCGTGCATTTAATGCTCCAACGGATCTATTTCTGAAGCAGTCTAGTCGGTCAAAGAAGGATCACTGACCGACTAGATTCACAACTAGTCGGTTGGTGATTCAACATGGACCGACTAACTGGAGAACAACCAATATGTAAAGTTCAAGAGATAGAGAACTAGTCGGTCTAAGAAGACTTGCCAACCGACTAGTTTGGCAACTAGTCGGTCGATGAGTGTTCTTTGACCGACTAAGAGTTGAAATAAAATAGGTTGAATTCAAGTTGAAATAAAATAGGTTGAATTCAAGTAGAGCTAGTCGATCTGAGAACAAATTCCAACCGACTAGTTTCACAACTAGTCGGTCGACAGTTGTTCTTTGACCGACTAACAGTAAACAGTAGCTCAGGCTGAGAATGAGAATACATAACTAGTCGGTCTAAGAAGGATTCCTAACCGACTAGTTTGACAACTAGTCGGTCGGTGAACCTTCTTGGACCGACTAACTGTAAACAGTGAATGAGCTGAATTTGAGTAGGATATCTAGTCGGTTCAAGAAGGATTGCTGACCGACTAGATTGCCATCTAGTCGGTTGGTTCTTCTTCTTGAACCAACTAAGATGCACAAGAAGCCGCGAAATGAAGCGTGAAGCTTCGGGAAAGTTTCTATGGGCTTCTAAGATAATCCTAGCTCTAAGATATGAGCGTTATGAAGATTATAAAGTAAGACCTACTCAAGGCTTAACATTCTATGAAAATAAGCTAGAAAACTATAAATATAAACTAGACGAACCGTCTTCAAAGCTTCAATCCGAATCTCTTGACTTCAATAATGGTCCTTGAGCTTCAACGAAGCTTCAAGGACATGATCATGCGCTTTGAGAAGTCTTGAGACGTCGCTTTTGATATACGTAGATTTTTGGCGACGATCTCCATAATTGCACTCACAAAGAGTTAGTTCACGATATTTATGTTTGTTCATCATCAAAACCAAATCCGGGGAATCAATACTCAACATTCTCCTCCTTTTTGGTGATGACAAACCAACATAAATAATAATCAATAATAATGATTCAAATGAAATTTACTTACTCCCCCTGCATTGATGACACGTTAATTCCATATATATTAATAATCATAATCATCAAGCAGACGAGGAAAGTATAAAATGTGAATCCAATTATTGAAATATAGGATCTAAATCCATTTCTATATCTTAACTCCCCCTGAATCTAACATATCAAATTAGATTCACTGTAAATTGCTTTAAATCATCATTTAGCACATCGTCATTATTAATTCTCTCCACCTTTGGTATTAGCAAAAAGAGTGGGAGGAGATCAACGACAATAACAGTTGCTACAAATAAAAGCACGGGCGTCGAAGAATACGAATTAAATCAAAACGTGCCAACGAGACTGATTCGGAGTGAATATTGCATATTTAACCCCCTAATTAGTCCTATTTTGTGCCCATATGATGCTTAATTGTTCTCTAATACATTCGTATTTTGTACATCATCATTTATTAGAGAAAATACCTTATTTGAGCACAAAACAGTAATTAATGGAGTATTTCTGCACTTTTTATATTTTTCCTAGCATCGTCTCGATCCCACGATTCCAACGACTATTTATTTGTATTTTTCTGAGATCTGTGCTAATTACTGTGATTTATTGAATGCAGGATACCATTTAAATAGAGAAATACGTTTAAAATACGTATATACGGCCGGCGCACGAATCTTGGCGCAACATGCGGACAAATCTACACCGTTGATCGTCGATCCAACGGCCAAGAACGAACTGTTGCTGATACAAAAGCGGATGACTTTGGGGCCGTTCGATCGCGATCGAACGGATGCGATCAGCCCCGAAGCAGCGGAGCGGAGGCGAGATTTTCTGGCCACGTGGCCAGCATCCATGAGATGCCGCTGAAAGGGACGGTGGCGATTGATCCCGCTTCGAAAACGATTTCGTTTCGAAGCGTCGACGTGGCCTATCGAGCAGCGCACGATTCCAATCCGACGGCTACTAAACACCCCGCATCCAAACGATACCGCGGCGACGTGGAAGCTTACGGATCGTCGATCTCTCATCCGACGGTCGAGAGTCAAAGCCAACGCGAATTCCGAATTGAGTTCGGATTCGAACGAACGGATGCGGGCGCACGGTTATTGACGCACACGTGGCGCTCCGTGAGCCGATCCCGCATGAAATCAACGGCCATGACGTAGAGCGGTTATTGGGTTTGGTTTTAAGGCAAATGGGTATGGGTTTGAACCTGTTAAGCCCCCAAAACCCGCAATGCTATTATATAAGCGTATTTCTAGGGTTTTGGGGCGTAATTCTGGCGTATTTTGGGACTTTTGGAGCGGCTACTGTGCGTATTTCTCCAGGAGAAAATTCTGAAAATTTCCAGAGGATGTTCTTCCTATTCTCAGAGAGTTTTGGGTTCTAAAGTGGAGATTTGGTGATAATTTCTTGAACTTATACCCCGTATTTGGTGTATTTCTTTGTATTTTGCTATCTAAACGATGTATTTTGCTATCAAATCTGATTTTTATTGCACCATGCGTGGCTAATCTCTTTGTGCTATGGTTGTGATGTAGTTAGGAGTATGTAGTTGCTAAATCTCATGTCTTTAGCCCTATTATCATGTCCAAATTGCTAGTTTTGTTGATTTCTACAACGTATTTGATGGGTATTTGCTTACTATCGATATTGTTGATGTGCCATATGGCTAGGCCCTGATAAGGCTAGCCAATTTGTGTTCTCTAATCTGAACTTATCGTTGCGATTATTGTTTAATGAAATCAACATTGCTAGTAATACGTTTAAGGCTATTTTGACTAGTTTTCATTGATTTATCTTCCGACGCCTTCACGCCTTGACCGGGTGAAGCGTCGTGTGACATTGAAAGACGTGAAATTTCAGCGACTATAAACTCCTAATGAACTCACAACCGTAGCATATTTGTCTCATTGGATACCAAACTTTCGTGATACCGTAATACTTTTAGGAACCACTTTCTTTGCTACAAATCCTTACACTATTCTTCACCTTCACAAAGGTGGTTGTTTTCTTAACAGTATATTTTATTTGATTAGTTGAATTTGTGTTATCTCAGGTCGACTTGTCCCGAGGATTCGACTCTGGACTCTCCAGATACTACTTGCACGATCTCCTGCGCTTGGGAGTAAAGCTCACATTGTTTTGAGAGAGGCAGAGACCATAGTCGAAAATCGAAAAAAAACGACATCATCAAAACTCAAATCAATTTCACTTATTGAGTTATGGAACATACTCTCCAATATCAACATTCGTGAAGAATTTAGTGCATGGAAAACAATTCTATGTTTCCATAGAAATAATTTCTATTAAATCAAATTTAATCGTCGAGCGACGAAGTCAACATCAGATACAAAAAGAATATAATGCGCATAATGAAGTAAATGTCAGCACGATGTATATATATATAAAACATGGTATAACAAAATGTATACATCCGCCAACATACATACAAACAAATCGAAAGATCGATGCACACATACAACATATGTCTCAACAGACATCAAAATGAATATACATCAAAAAGTGTATCATCATAACATCCAAAAATATCAAAAAAAAATCTAATACCACCAACTATCCTACCCCACTCTCTCACTACTAAGTAAATCATCCAAAGTGCACAAGGGAGAGTCCTCCAACGCAAGCTCAGGAGGTGGAGGCAGGGTCAGCAGCAGCAGCAGGCTCTGCAGAAGGGGTGGTGGTCTCAGGAACGACTGGAGTGTCAATCGAAGCAACAGGAGTGGTCTCGGGAGCACTAGCAGAAGTATCCACCGAAGGAATGGTGGCAGCAGGTGTGCTCTCGGGAGCACTAGCAGAAGTAGCAGCAGCAGACGTACCCTCTGGGGCACGAACATGAGATCCAACAAGCTCCTGGAGCTCAGCCTCATCCATCTCCTCATCGTCAGAAACTGAAGGAGGAACCTCGATGCCAAAGTGAGAGCAGATGCGAGAGAGCATCTCCTCATAACGAGAAACACGAGACTCCACACGTCTCAAGGAAACTGCAAACTCAGCAAGTGTAGGAGTAGTTGGAGGAGCTGAAGCTGAAGCTGAAGGGGTCGTCCTCTGAACGTGACGAAGCATCGCAAGAGACTTCTTGACGGCCGTTGCATTCAGGGGAGGACCCAGAGGACGCTCATCATCGGGAGGGAGAGGGACGTCGAAACGACAGAAAACAAGTGTCAGTAGACAATGATAAGGGATGTGAGTAGATTTGGTGGACTTTCGGATACATTCAAAAGAGTCCATCTTATCTAGGATAATACGAGCCCAATTTATCTCACTCCCCATGAAGAGAGCGTAGATAAGCTTGAGGAACGGCTGAGAGGGCAAGCTAGATGAGCCGTACTTCGGAAGGAGACATGACTTCAGGATAAAATTCAAGACCCAAGCATTCGGCTTAAATGATTTTGAGGGGACGCCAATCATGGCAGGAGGGATGACATGGAACATCTCGGCAAGCATGGTCTGGTCAAAGTCGTGGATATTATCCACGGAGATATCAGAAGGAAGCAGGCCAGAAGATGAGACACCAATCAACTCCCCTAAAATCTCTGCCATGAGGACAATAGGTGTCTCCAAGACAGTTGACTCAATGGAGTAGGTGTCGTCATACTGACCCCAAACACAATTTGCATAGAATAATTTGACAAAACTGGGGTACGGGTGAGGGTTCGCCTTGGGGTCATGGCGAAGATAATCTAATAGGACGCTATAGGAAAGAAGATCGGCGAGATGTGGAAAATTGAAGAACTGAACGAAGTGCTCCAATATCAATGGACAGTGCTCGATACGATTGTATGCCGCGAGACACATCGGGTCATCGCAATATAATGAAATATCTACACCATTAGACGGACGAGTGCTAGATCGAGGAGGAGTAGGAGCCTTATCGGTAGACTCGAACTCAGGGATATACTCGTCGTCAGAGTCAGAATCACCGGGAGGAGTGGGAGCACGAAAGGGGCCTGGAGTCAAAATTTTCTTCTTAGGCTGTAGCTTGGGTTGAGATGTGGCTCTAGGCTTCACAGTTGTCGTCCTCTTCTTCTTAAGAGGAGGCGAAGAGCAAGATGGATGGGTCGATTTGGCGCGGCGTTTGGGTTGAGGGGGGTCCGTAGGAGGAGACTCGACGGTCATTGGAGACGGACTCGAGGGACGGATGGGGATACATGTCTTCGCCATACTCGAGACGAGACAACACGCAAACGACGCACGAGATCGAACTAAAAAGTGAAACCCTACCACAAACCCTAATTCGAACGAAAACCCTAAAGAAGAACAAGATTTGAACCCTAAAAACAAAGAGAAGAGAAGAGTTATACCCTAGGAGGAGGGAGATGTGATCGGCAAGGGTCGGAGATGGCCGGAAATGGCGACACACGGCGGTCAGAGACGGTGGAGGAAGAGAGGAGTCAAAGGGGTTTCGGGGGTTAAGGGGTTTGAGAGGAGAGATGCACCGATTAGAGTGAGATCTAATCGGTGTCAAGGGGTATAAGTCGACAGAAAATGGAAAAGACCAACGTGCCCTAACGCATTTAGTCGGTCTAAGTATAACTGCTGACCGACTAGAATGCAATCTAGTCGGTCGACCAATGTGCTTGGACTGACTAAGTGCAAACAGCAAGCAAAGTCAAAAACTAGGGCATGAGTTAGTCGGTCTGAGTTCAATAGCTGACCGACTAGAACTCAATCTAGTCGGTCGGCAAATGAACATGAAACGACTAAAAGAGGCCAAAAATTTGAAATGTCGAAATTTTGAGTTCTCTCCTACGCGCACTTGGACGATACAACGAAATACTCTCACACATCATTATACTACCCCATAAAACATCGAAAATCTTAAATACGACGTTCATGAATAATTCTCGCATAAATTCCGAAAATTCAACCATAAATCCAAAAATCCCAACACATCTAGCATGAGCATATATAAAGAAAATTATTATCATGCAAGATTATTGAAAAATATGAATCCTAAATCTCGGATTCACCCATAATCCCCAATTCTCGACGTAACCGCACAAATGAGTCTTCCTTTAGTGGTTTGGTGAAAATATCGGCGATTTGCTTCTGGGTTTCAACGTACACTAAAATGATGTCCTTTCTAGCAACGTGATCATCAAGGAAATGGTGACGGACATCTATGAGTTTAGAACGGGAATGGTGTACCGGATTCTTAGAGAGACATATTACACTTTGGTTATCCACCATGATCGGGCAAGTATCACAGTCGATACCAAAGTCTTAAAGAGTGTGTCTCATCCAAAGAACTTGATCACATGCAGCACCGGCGGCAATATATTCCGCCTCAGTGGTAGAAAGTGATACAGAATTCTGCTTCTTGGAAAACCAAGAGACAAGAGAATTTCCTATAAAATGGCAAGTGCCACTAGTACTTTTCCTGTCAGATTTGCATCCAGCATAATCTGCGTCACTGTATGAGATTAACTCATACGTGCTAGACTTTGGATAATATAATCCGTAGTCGAGGGTGTAACTTAAATAACGGAAAATACGTTTTACCGCTACTAAGTGAGATTCCTTAGGTTGAGATTGATAACGAGAACATACACATACGGCAAACATAATATCGGGCCGACTGGCAGTAAGATATAATAAACTACCTTGCATACCTCGATATAGACGAATGTCTACATCTTTGCCGGCCGTATCGTTATCAAGATGTGTAGTCGTGCTCATTGGAGTCTTCTTGCCAGAAGCATTCTCCATTCCAAATCGCTTTAGCAACTCCACCGTGTACTTGGTTTGGTGGATGAAGATTCCATCGTTCATTTGGCGAATTTTGGAGACCTAAGAAATATTTGAGCTCACCCATGTGGCTCATCACAAATTGATCCTTCATAACATTAGAAAACTCTTCGCAAAGAGTGAAGTTAGTAGCACCGAAAATGATATCATCAACATAAATTTGAACTAAGATAATATCATGATTCGAATACTTAACAAATAAAGTAGAATCTGTTGTGAAGGGAAATTTAGGGAGAATAGGTGTAGAGGGTTAAGAGCCCCCTACCCATTTATTTATAACTTTCAATAGTGGGTTGGATACCCAATTGGCCCAATGGGCCTATTCATAACACTTCCCCTTATCCAATCAACATTGAAATAAGAGGTGGATTCTTCAGGATCCGAGTTAGGGTAACTGTCTTGTTAAAGAAAGAACAGTTAACCCATAACTTTCCCTGTTTTGGGGATGTGTCTAGGGGTGGATACTTCAGGATCCAGAGTCAACGAGGTTGCCTCGTCAAAACCTTGACTACGGAAAACCCAGTGGGAAAAAACCTGTAGCCAAGGGAAAAGAGTACAACTCTGCAGTTGACTCCCCCTTATCTGACCAAGCTTCAGGCTTGCAGATTTCCTATGAATCTATACATCAGTCTCCTATGTATCTATGAGTTCATAGTTCTCTCATCCTGACCCAGTTTACATTTACTCACTCTCCTCATCCCAATCCCATATACAAGTTTCTCAAAGATACTAGTAGGCAGAGATTTGGTAAGCAAATCCGCCAAGTTATTACATGATTGGATCTTCTGTACCTCAATCTGCTTTTGCTTCTGAAGGTCGTGCGTCCAGAAGAACTTGGGGGAGATATGCTTCGTCTTGTCACCTTTGATGTAGCCGTCCTGTAGCTGGGCTATACATGCTGCATTGTCTTCATGGAGTGTAGTGGGTGCAAGAACGCCGGTCGTCAGGTCGGTGGAGGTGAGTATGTGCTGGATCACCGAGCGTAGCCAGAAGCATTCCTTGCTTGCTTCGAAGATCGCTAGTAGCTGTGAGTGGGTGGATGAGACGGTCGTCATGGTCTGCTTCATAGATCTCCAGGATATGGCAGTGCCGCCATATGTGAACATGTATCCGGTCTGAGACTTCTCTGTATGAGGATCGGACCTGTAACCTGTGTCAGCATAACCAACTAAACCAGTTGATGCCCCTTTCCTGTAGAATAGACCTAAGTCTATGGACCCTTGGAGGTAGCGCAGAAGATGCTTAACTCCGGCCCAATGCCGCTGTGTAGGTGCAGCACTATATCTGGCTAGTAAGTTTACTGCAAACGCTATGTCAGTGAGAGTGCAGTTAGCCAGGTAAAGGAGTGCACCGATAGCACTTAAATAAGGCACTTCGGGGCCTAGTACTTCCTCCCCCTCTTCCAGCGGCCGGAAGGGGTCTTTGTGTACATCCAATGATCTGACGACCATCGGAGTGCTGAGGGGGTGGCACTTATCCATCTGAAACTTTTTCAATAAGTTCGATGTGTAAGTTGACTGGTGTAACAGGATCCCATCTTTAAGATGCTCTATCTGAAGGCCTAAACAGAATTTTGATTTTCCGAGGTCTTTCATATCGAAAGTTTCTGTCAGGCTTCTAGAAATCTTTGCTATCTCTTCAGGAGATCCGATGAGGTTCAAGTCGTCTACATAGACGGCTATAATTACAAATCCTGTTTCCTTTGCTCTTATAAAGATGCAAGGACAGACTGGGTCGTTTTTAAATCCTTGCTGTGCAAGGAAGTCGCTCAGTCTGTTGTACCACATCCTTCCAGATTATTTTAGACCATATAATGATCTTTGCAGTTTCACTGAGTAGATGTCACGTTCTCTCTCTTTTAGTGCTGCAGGCAAAGAATAACCGTCAGGCAATCTCATATAGATGTCTCGGTCTAGGTTGCCATATAGGTATGCAGTAACCACGTCCATGAGTTGCATATCTAAACCCTCTTGTGCTGTTATGCCAATGAGGAATCGGAAGGTGATCGCGTCCATGACCGGGGAGTATGTGGCTTCAAAATCCACCCCAGGACGTTGGGTAAAACCCTGCGCTACAAGCCTTACTTTGTAGCGTACGATCTCATTCTGTTCATTTCGTTTTCTAACAAATACCCATTTATACCCCCCACAGGTTTTACACCTTTTGGTGTCTGGACTATTGGTCCAAAGACCTTGCGTTTGGTGAGTGAATCCAACTCCACTCCTATTGCCGCTTTCCACTTTGGCCAATCATCTCTGCTTTGCCATTCTGTCAGAGAGCGTGGTTCAATATCATCGTCGCAGTACGCGACGTTGATGGCAATATTACACGCAAATGTGTCATCTATTGTTGTGCTTTTTCTGTCCCAATACTCCCCAGTTCGTACATAGTGTATCGATACTTCATTTTCTCCCGGTTTTTCCTCTTCATGAGAGTTTGGGAGAGATGGGGTAGCAGGGCTTAAATTAGCATCCTGTGGTGGTATTTGTTTACCATTGCCAAGGGTCCTACTCTTTCGAGGGACTTGGTCCTTGGATCCCGGTGGGCGTCCTCTCTTTTTGAGGGGTCCAACCATTTCTGCTGCAGGCGGATTGCATCCATTTTGTGGTATGTCAATCCTAGCTGGAGTGTTAGCAGCAGGGACGTGTGATTTGACAATCTTCTGGTTGTCAGTAAATTTGTCCGGCAAGAGATGGACAGTGTTTTGGATGTGGAGAATCTTCAGGACCTCCTCCTCACACTGGCTTGTTGGCGGATCAAAGTGACATAAAGTTTTTGTATCCCAAGTGATACTTTCTGAAGCTTTGGGCTTCTTTGTCTGTGAGCCTAGTCTTGGGAACGATGTTTCATCGAATTCACAGTCTTCTAGACGTGCCTTAAAGACGTCCCCCGTAAGGGGTTCTAGGAATCTAATTATGGAGGGGGTGTCATACCCAACATAAATGCCTAGGCGACGTTGTGGACCCATCTTTGTCCTTTGTGGTGGTGCTATGGGGACGTATACTGCACAACCAAATATTCTCAAATGTGAGACAATTGGTGGGGCTCCAAGTGCTAGTTGCATTGGAGAAGATGACTGACCTCCAGAGGGTCTTAATTTTATTAAAGATGCAGCATGCAAAATTGCATGACCCCACGCATTCACTGGCATCTGGGATTGAAGTAATAATGGACGAGCAATCCATTGCAGTCTCTTAATTAGAGATTCTGCTAACCCATTTTGGGTGTGAACATGCGCTACAGGATGTTCGACTTCAATTCCCTGAGCTTGGCAATAGTCTAGAAAGACTTGTGACGTAAACTCCCCTGCATT
The DNA here is from genome assembly GCA_030789695.1 of Scilla litardierei. Lineage (NCBI taxonomy): Eukaryota > Viridiplantae > Streptophyta > Magnoliopsida > Asparagales > Asparagaceae > Scilla > Scilla litardierei. The sequence goes on from CM061142.1 coordinate 35,579,110, forward strand.
GTCCAGACG
>CM061142.1:35579618-35631627 GCA_030789695.1 Scilla litardierei
GGAAGTGACAAGTAAAGGGAAGTACAAGTAGCACGTAGCAAGTATGGCATGGATAACAAGTTTTGCACGTTTAAACACGGACAAGTACAAGTCAAGTAAATCACGTCAAATGAACACGTCAAGTAACAAGTGGTAGTTGTGACATGTATTGTCAAGTAACAAGTACAAGTACAAGGGATCACCCACACATGGATGCCCTATTGCCCGCAGGCTGTAGTCATGTACAAGGGATCACTCAGAGAGTGCCCTATTGCCCGCAGGCTGTGTTCACACATCAAGTACAAGGGATCACTCAACGAGTGCCCTATTGCCCGCAGGCTATGTTGAGCTCGTCTTCTGGAACACGAGCCAGAAAGTGTATTTAACAAGTATGGCGTAAGGGTGCACCTAGCCGGAACAAGTAGCACTAGTATGTAGCGATGCTACGCAATCACGGTGAGTATTCAAGTAGGCAATGACATGAGCAGATATTCGCGTACCGTTAATAGAAATTAAACGTGACAGGCAAAATGCAATGACATGAACAGATATTCGCGTACCGTTTATTGAAATTAGACATGACAGGCAAAATGCAATGGCATGAACAGATATTCGCGTACCGTTTATTGAAATTAGACATGACAGGCAAAATGCAATGGCATGAACAGATATTCGCGTACCGTTTATTGAAATTAGACATGACAGGCAAAATGCAATGGCATGAACAGATATTCGCGTACCGTTTATTGAAATTAGACATGACAGGCAAAATGCAATGGCATGAACAATATTCGTGTACCGTTTATTGAAATTAGACATGACAGGCAAAATGCAATGGCATGAACAATATTCGCGTACCGTTTATTGAAATTAGACATGACAGTTAAAGATGCATGGATGACATGAACAGTTAATACGTGTACCGTTAATTGAAATTAAACGTGACATACAAGCATGATGAGGGTGACGGACCAAGCTTCGTTGTCAAGCTAGGTCAATGGCGTCTAGACGGCTATCCTTTCACCGTCTAGTCTCTTTTACGCTAAAGCAAGGTAATGGCCTAAGACATGGCCCAAACCAAGAGAGGCAAGTTTCACTTGCCTGGCACCGAGGAGAACGATCAACGAAGGCACATCACACAAATTGTTATCTACGGGAATGGATCACTGTCATGGAAAAACAACATTAGAATGGTAACTAATCCGTATTCACAATCGAACCGTACGATTTCTAATGATCCATTTTATTAGGGTTTCACAAATATCAAGTGTGGGTTATGAGATTATTAAAGGAAGAATACTACCCGTGAAGAAGCGGAGGAACGACGCCGAGAACTACGGCGACAGAAGAACGATCTGGCTCAGGTCTGGAAATGGGGAAAATCTGGAGAAATGGGTTTGGATGAGGCTTCTGGGGATTTGATGAGGGTTTGTGGTTGAGGAGAGGTAGGATATGTGAAATGAGGGTTTGGATGATGATGGATGAGCTTGGAATGAAGGATCAATGGTTTGGGGAAGAAGGGGGCTCAATGGGGGAGAAATTAGGGTTTGAGGTGATGATGAAGAAGAAGAAAACGTTTGGGGCGTATTTATAGAAAAGTGTGGCGGCTAGGGCAAAACTAGGGTTTCCTGGGCTGATTAGTCGGTCAAAGAAGGATTGGTGACCGACTAGCTTGGGAACTAGTCGGTCGGTTAATCAACGCAGACCGACTAAGAGTAAACAGTAGCTCGCTCAGGAAAACTGGACTATGAGTTAGTCGGTCGGTGAAGGCTTGTCAACCGACTAGTTTGAGAACTAGTCGGTCGGTGAGTGTTCATTGACCGACTAAAGGCTGAATTCTGAGAGAGATCATGGAAATGAGAGTTAGTCGGTCTGAGAAGGATTCCTGACCGACTAGTTTAGCATCTAGTCGGTCGATGGTTGTTCTTAGACCGACTAAGCGTAAACAGTAACTCCTGAATAATTGATTGAATGAACTAGTCGATTCCAGTTGATTTCCTGACCGACTAGTTTGGAAACTAGTCGGTCGGTTGATCTTCTTGAACCAACTAACGTGCACGAAAAGTCTCGAAATGGAGCGCGAAGGTCCGAGATGAATTCTAAGGTTTCTAGGTTCAACCTATCGCTAAGATATGATCGATATGAAGCTCGTCACAAGTGACTTACTCCGAGTTCAATGATTCTAAGGAAGAAGCTAGAAGATCACATCAAAAGGAATGAAAACGAAAGCTAGGAAATCTCAACGAGATGAATGAAAGCGAGAACTATGGAAATGGAAACCACACAAGGAGAGAACCCACCATCACAAGCAAAACACGCTGATAATCCAATCATACAAAAACCAGTCGTTACATCTTACCCACATTAGAATAAAGTCCGTCCTCGGACTTTCTAACATATATATAGTCGTTCGGGTAACTACCCTCAACCAATATCACATCATAAATTCAACCAAGTACTTTCATTTCGAGTGCTTATATATACATGCACTAGAAATCAAATATTACTACCACTACATACATATTTTCACGCATATAGTACACTCATACTTATTATAATCAATCAATTTCATACACGTATTTCAATCACACATATATAGTCAATATATTTATACAACAATAAACACTTATTACTTACTATAAGAAAATAACCAAGCCTATCTTATTTGAAAATAATTTCACATTTTTTTGTCATTCAAATACATGCAAATATTTCACCATATTTTCACCTCACATATAGTCCTATAACTATATATTGGTATAGCCACCCACAATCGTGTGCGTAACACAACCAAGCACAAACAACTCAAATACCATACATACATCATCCATCACTATTCACCACCACATACAATTATACCAAAGTACATAGAGTATGCCCACTCAAGCTTGAGTGAGACTCAAATCATAGCAGAACATTTATATGTGTAACACAGTATCCATACACATACCCATACCACTCCAAGGCATACACATCCACGTATCACATATTTTCACACCATATCCATCCATTTATAATTACCATATCAACACATCAACTACATGCAAGTTTAAGAAATGCAATAGTCGGGTATACCTCCTGATATACACGCATACGACATCTCATAAAACAAGTAGTACCAATCAGAATTATCATTCTGTTATCATACGTATATCACATCATACTTAAGCAGAAAACTACCTACACACAACATACAAATGCCAACACCCATACCACTATATACACACCACGAAATCAACACTACGACGACATAACCACTTAACTAATGGGCCCACCAAACTATAACAAGGTTGACACAGGCAACGACAAGCTCTATGGGCTAGGCAATAGGAAGGAACCGAACCTAGATCATGACGAATAGAAAGATCAAAAAACATGGGTTCAGCTAGGACGAAGATAAGGAGCCAAATTTGGTTAGGGGAATCAGGGTATGACTGTGAATGTTTAGGTGGAAAGATGATGCAATGATACCCTTGAGGAATACGTAAAGAAGGTATTGTAAACAACATAAGTTAAAATACGTGAATTCGAAGACCGTTGTACTTCAAAAAGTCGGAGTCCTCGTTTGTATAAAATTATTTAGAGGTCGATAAACAAGTTGTTTGAAAACGAGTTTGAGACGAATATACGTAATAAGAGGAAAAGTGGTTTATTGGCTTATATAAAATCATCATGAGGAAAAAGGAAATCATTTACTCGAACATTAAAACATACGTCAGAAATGTTATGCGGCAGCAATCTAAAAAGTTTGGAAAAGTTTTGAGATTTGAAGATTGAAATCAGATCAAGTATAGTGTGGAGAATTTAAGCGCATGCTAAAGGTTTTCCAAATCTTAAAACTGAAGAGAAATCCCAAATAAACCATATCGAAAATACTTTTAGAGAAATCCGGATTTGCCAACAAAAATTGATTTATACAAGATCTTAATGTACGAGCAAAACGAACGTGGTACCGATATATAAAAATAATTGAAGTCATATTTTAGAAATTATCTTAAAAATGTGTACGGTGAATGGAAAGATAATATCTTAGTAGTATGGAAAGAGAAACGGATATTTAAACTCATCAAGTTAGTATTAAAACTTTTAAACCGTTTTATGAAGGGTCTAAGTCAGGAATGATTTCGAAATAGTAATTTTTTTTACAAAAATCTGAAATATGGAAAATGTTGAGCATAAAATCGACTTGCTAAAAGCCGAAGTCCAAAGGGACTTGAAACGTTTATTAAGAGTAAGCACGAGGTGTTTTCGAATAAAATTCTAAAGGCACAAGTAAGAAAAGAAATTATGAATCGAGTTAGGAAAATAGAAATACGGTTCAGAATGAAATTGGTATATGAAAAGGGACAAGACAATTATATCGATACTAAAGTATATGCTGAAAATATTATAAACTTCTAATCTAAAAATCTCAACACAAGTTTCGTTATTTAAAAACATAAATAATTTAAGTCGGCGAAGGAGCATGAAACCTTACATATATTAAAAGTATTTCGAACAAATTTAAACTTAACGAAAGAAGAAGATCGAAGATACTTTTAGGGAAATAAGGTTTCGCCAAAAGAACGTGTTGGTATAAAAACTTTTGAAGTACGAGTACGACGAACCTATAATTGATATATACAAAAATTAGTTGAAGTCCATTCAGTTTGGAAAAATACCCCTAAAGGTATGTAAGATAAGTGGTTAAATAAATTTTTGTAGTTAGGAAAAAGGACGGTATATCGAACCATCAAGATAGTAATAAAGTTTTTTAAAAAATCGAAGTGCGAAAGATACATTGTTAGAAAAATAGTACAAGATAGTAATTTTAAAATTACGACCAAAAGTCTTCAAAATTCAAGAACGACTTTTAACTCCATCGAAATTTAGGGAGACATATTTAAAGAAGTTTAGAACAAAATTTAAATTGAGTGAAACTTCAAATAAGGAAAGCATTCGAAAATAACTTTGGAAGAATCAAGATTTGCAATGGAGAACATTTGAAAGATCAAGGATAATTGTAATGAGGTGGTCATATGAATTGAGGACAAGGGAAGTGGTTACGGAAACGTAATTTTCCAAAAATCTGTAGTCAGGAAAATGTTTGAACATAACTTTGATTTGTTGAAAGCTGAAATCATCTGTGACTTGAAAAGTATATTAAGGGAGCGCGACGAGTCATTTGAATAGCATAAATAAGAAAGGAAAATTCATAAATCGAATTTGGAAAATAGAATTGCGGCTCAGAATTAAATCGATTTATGAAAAGGGACAAGATATTCAAATAGGTATGAAAGGTATAGGCTGTAAAACATTATAAAGCTTTCGAATTTCAAAAATTAATTTAAGTCAACGAAAGAGTACGAGATATAAGTATACATATAACAATTGAAATTCCATTTAGCTTGGAAAAGATTTTAAAGTATGTATGCTATGCGATTAAAATGTATCTCATAGTTAGAAAATGGTATATCGAATTTTCCAAAATAGTATTGGAGTCTTTAAACCGAAATGCGAAAATATAGACAAGAAAATGGTTACGAGATAGCAATTATAATTACAACCATTAGACTCCGAAATCTACAAGGAATTTTGACTCAATCGAAAAGTGAGAAATTTTAAGTATATACGTAGCGGGTTTAAAACAAAATTTAAACTTAACGAAAACTTTAATAAAGGAAATCGAAAAATAACTTTAAAAGAAATTAAGCATTGTGAATGGGGACCTTCGAAGGATCAACGATTATCGAAACGTGGTGGTCATGGGAATTGAGGCAATGGATTTGGTCGGATGATCAAAACATAAATACGCCTAGGTTATGACTTAGGAAAATCTACGGAAACTCCTACGGTCAACCAACTAAAGATTATGGAACTAAGCGCTAAGACTTCCCTAAGGGCTAGACAGCGATGAAATGAGTTCAGCTTGGTCCGAAATCGATGAACCCAAGCGAGGGACCAAAGAATTCTAGAAGTCTACCCTAGTCAAAGCTAGACAGGAACCACTAAGGTAACTCCTACGACGACCAAATCAACTCCTAGCGGGGAGTCTAACTAACAATCAGGGGCCTCTAACTAGCAAGCACGGACGTCTAACTAAGTCTTCCTACCACCTAGTGACATAGGAAAACTACTAGACTCAAGGCTTATAAATTGGATGTTCTAATTTATTTAATGGACATTCCATAATTATTATCATTGTTCTGATAGTTCACATTTGCAAATGGACCTGCATGGGCCACCAATAAAACCTGTCACGCCCCGCTTCCCAAAAATGTGGAGGCGAGACGTGAGAAGGTCCGCACAAACTTGAAGCTGTGAAGCTCCAAGTCTGATAAGCGAAAAAAACACTTATTATGGCAGGTCCTTGCAAAGAGAAACGAAACAACGATGATAATAAGGAAATGAGACGACATTTTATTGAATCTCCAAATGTCCATAAACAAATTACAATATCACAGAAAAGCCACCAGGCTAAAGGAAAAAGAGTCTAAGGCCCAACATGGCCTACAAAATATAACATACAAAACAAAGGTGCCTACGCACCGATAACTCACAGGAATCCTAAAACATAAAGGAAACTCAACAAAGTCGCCGGTGTCCACAAGACTCCTCCACAGCAAACACAACGTCCTCTGTAACAAGCTCTGGCTCTGAGTCTAACATGTGACACCCAAAAGAAAGAGGGGCACATGTCAGCAAGTCTAAAAAGACTTGTGCAAGGAAACAGAAAGAAAGGTAAACTAGCAACCTAGCAGTTATAGTATGATGCATGACATGGCAAATATAGCATGGAAGTGACAAGTAAAGGGAAGTACAAGTAGCACGTAGCAAGTATGGCATGGATAACAAGTTTTGCACGTTTAAACACGGACAAGTACAAGTCAAGCAAATCACGTCAAATGAACACGTCAAGTAACAAGTGGTAGTTGTGACATGTATTGTCAAGTAACAAGTACAAGTACAAGGGATCACCCACACATGGATGCCCTATTGCCCGCAGGCTGTAGTCATGTACAAGGGATCACTCAGAGAGTGCCCTATTGCCCGCAGGCTGTGTTCACGCATCAAGTACAAGGGATCACTCAACGAGTGCCCTATTGCCCGCAGGCTATGTTGAGCTCGTCTTCTGGAACACGAGCCAGAAAGTGTATTTAACAAGTATGGCGTAGGGGTGCACCTAGCCGGAAAAAGTAGCACTAGTATGTAGCGATGCTACGCAATCACGGTGAGTATTCAAGTAGGCAATGACATGAGCAGATATTCGCGTACCGTTAATAGAAATTAAACGTGACAGGCAAAATGCAATGACATGAACAGATATTCGTGAACAGATATTCGCGTACCGTTTATTGAAATTAGACATGACAGGCAAAATGCAATGGCATGAACAGATATTCGCGTACCGTTTATTGAAATTAGACATGACAGGCAAAATGCAATGGCATGAACAGATATTCGCGTACCGTTTATTGAAATTAGACATGACAGGCAAAATGCAATGGCATGAACAATATTCGCGTACCGTTTATTGAAATTAGACATATATTCGTGTACCGTTTATTGAAATTAGACATGACAGGCAAAATGCAATGGCATGAACAATATTCGCGTACCGTTTATTGAAATTAGACATGACAGTTAAAGATGCATGGATGACATGAACAGTTAATACGCGTACCGTTAATTGAAATTAAACGTGACATACAAGCATGATGAGGGTGACGGACCAAGCTTCGTTGTCAAGCTAGGTCAATGGCGTCTAGACGGCTATCCTTTCACCGTCTAGTCTCTTTTACGCTAAAGCAAGGTAATGGCCTAAGACATGGCCCAAACCAAGAGAGGCAAGTTTCACTTGCCTGGCACCGAGGAGAACGATCAACGAAGGCACATCACACAAATTGTTATCTACTGGAATGGATCACTGTCATGGAAAAACAACATTAGAATGGTAACTAATCCGTATTCACAATCGAACCGTACGATTTCTAATGATCCATTTTATTAGGGTTTCACAAATATCAAGTGTGGGTTATGAGATTATTAAAGGAAGAATACTACCCGTGAAGAAGCGGAGGAACGACGCCGAGAACTACGGCGACAGAAGAACGATCTGGCTCAGATCTGGAAATGGGGAAAATCTGGAGAAATGGGTTTGGATGAGGCTTCTGGGGATTTGATGAGGGTTTGTGGTTGAGGAGAGGTAGGATATGTGAAATGAGGGTTTGGATGATGATGGATGAGCTTGGAATGAAGGATCAATGGTTTGGGGAAGAAGGGGGCTCAATGGGGGAGAAATTAGGGTTTGAGGTGATGATGAAGAAGAAGAAAACGTTTGGGGCGTATTTATAGAAAAGTGTGGCGGCTAGGGCAAAACTAGGGTTTCCTGGGCTGATTAGTCGGTCAAAGAAGGATTGGTGACCGACTAGCTTGGGAACTAGTCGGTCGGTTGATCAACGCAGACCGACTAAGAGTAAACAGTAGCCCGCTCAGGAAAACTGGACTATGAGTTAGTCGGTCGGTGAAGGCTTGTCAACCGACTAGTTTGAGAACTAGTCGGTCGGTGAGTGTTCATTGACCGACTAAAGGCTGAATTCTGAGAGAGATCATGGAAATGAGAGTTAGTCGGTCTGAGAAGGATTCCTGACAGACTAGTTTAGCATCTAGTCGGTCGATGGTTGTTCTTAGACCGACTAAGCGTAAACAGTAACTCCTGAATAATTGATTGAATGAACTAGTCGATTCCAGTTGATTTCCTGACCGACTAGTTTGGAAACTAGTCGGTCGGTTGATCTTCTTGAACCAACTAACGTGCACGAAAAGTCTCGAAATGGAGCGCGAAGGTCCGAGATGAATTCTAAGGTTTCTAGGTTCAACCTATCGCTAAGATATGATCGATATGAAGCTCGTCACGAGTGACTTACTCCGAGTTCAATGATTCTAAGGAAGAAGCTAGAAGATCACATCAAAAGGAATGAAAACGAAAGCTAGGAAATCTCAACGAGATGAATGAAAGCGAGAACTATGGAAATGGAAACCACACAAGGAGAGAACCCACCATCACAAGCAAAACACGCTGATAATCCAATCATACAAAAACCAGTCGTTACATCTACACTTCCTAATCACATAGGGATTGGGTGCGGCCAAGATAGGGGCTAAGATTTGGCTCAAAAATTATTTAAAACGTTTGAAACTTAAATAAATTTTATTTGGCCGAAAATAATTTAAAATCTAATTATTAAAAATATTATAAACCTTGCTAAAAGTATAAAAGTGGTCAAATAAAATCCAAAAATTATAAAATAAATATCGGGGTGATCGTGATGAAGAAAGTGAGCTAACTAAGAAGACGGATCTCAATTTCGACGTCGGACAACGAAACTAAAAATAGAAACGTCTCCCATCAAAAGTGAAAATCGCCACGTCCCATCGAATAAGATTAAATTGTGGGAAAACGACTCGAGAGATGTCGTTCCAAATTAGTGCCACTATTTAATACTCTCAGAGACGTTCACAACGGCATATCACATCAAAGTGTTCACAAACAACCAAAGTCTAAAATAAACACGTGCACGGTCAAAAACACGTGCACGAACAACGTACAACGAAAAGTGGTCGTTACAGATCGTGAGTGTGAGAGCACTATCGATATGCTCCGTGTCTATTTTCATTGGCCCCCTGTCATTGACCCGGATCGTGCTTTTGGTCCCATGCACCACACCACTTCTTCCTTTGATGTACACGCATTCTGGACCCTGATTATGGGATCGCCACTTGCATTTGACCCTAGCCGGGTCAAGGCCTCCTCTATTGTCCACCCTTGCCTACGTATTTCTCAGAGCCTTATGGCAACCACCATTCTTACGAGGTATGAGCCTGGGACTATGTTTACGTCTGAGCTCTATATGCTCTATGCGATGACAAGAGAGAGAGCCTTCGAGGACGACGGTGTCGTCTTAGTCACTGCCACTCAGATTGATATTGATAGCTGGTATCTTGACCGCATCATTTCCTTTTTCACCACCAGGACGGTGATTTGTTGTGGCGGTCTGATCACCTTGCTGGCTCCTATTTGCAAGATTGAGCTCCCTGCTGGTTTGCTCCGACCTACGGGCCCTACTTCCCTTTCTATAGATGTTATGGCCCGTATGAGGATGCTGCATCCTCATGGTCAGCACCACTGGGTTTGGCTACAAGGTCCATTTTTAGCGGACTATATGGTGCTTTTGAGCTCTTCTTGGACCCACTTTGGACCTGCAGGTGGGGAGTAGAGACCAGAGATGGAGCTCCTCATCCCCGCTGCTTATGTACTCGAGCCCGAGGACACCCAACAGGAGCCCCTTCTTGGCCCTCTTGCCCCAGAGATCCCTATCCCACAGCCTGCACCTGATCTGATTCTAGCCCCCGACACTTCTGTCCACACTGCTGCCAGTGCCGAGAACTCTGTTGCTATGGCTGTCACCACCACCACCATCATCACCTCTGTGCCATCGAGTGTTGATCCCATTTCTTATACGAGCCTTGAGAGCGCCACCCCCGCTGCACTTGAGAGAGACGATCCTTCCATAGTTTCGTCGGCCGAGACCCTATTCTCACCCGATTTCTCGACCCCTGGGGAGTCATTTTCTGTTGCTTTTACGACCTCCCCAGTCGTCGACCCAATGTCTCCGCTGCCGTTATTTTCACCGAGAGCGTCGTGACATCTATCCCCCACTTCTGTGTCCACGACCTCTCTGCCTGTCTCGTCCTCAGTTGTCGCCCCATCCTCTTATACCGCTGCTCACACTTATGGGAGCATTCATGCGTCTCAGCCTCTCACATAGGCTGAACGTCTTTTAGCGAGCACCGCCCCTCGCCCATACCCACTAGTGGCCCCAGTCGTTTACGGTTGCCGTGTGCATCAGCCCCGACCTCCCTGATGTGTCCATATTTCCCACTATTTTCATATCATCATTTCATTGCATCACATGCCATTTTCGCACCCAAATCCCATATTTTACTACGATATGGTGTTTCTGACGTTATATTCGAGTTTCGTGGTGTTTTATGAGTTTTCGGGGATTTTGGAGCGATTTGAGACCCCGCCTGGGTATGGACACATCTGACACGTCTATGAGCTCATTGGCGAAGCTCCCCAGTAGTCTGCCATACTTTTAGAGCCATGGGAGGCAAAAAGAGAGAGAGACAGAGAGCAGGAGGAGAAGAGAAGAGATCAGGAGAGGAGGAGAGGAGGAGCTGCTTCAGGAGCAGCAGCAGAAGATTTCCCAGATGACTCGATCGAGCAAAGGAGCTGCTCGGTCAAGCAGGCGCAAAGAAGGAAAAGTGGGCAGATACGGGGATCGCTCGGACCGAGTAGTTCACCTGCTCGGTCGAGTAGCGTCAAAACTCAAAGCTGAAGCAATTCCAGCGCACGGCCCAAGCAGATCTTCAGTGACCGAGTCAGCCTCTGCTCAGACCGATCTGAGCTGACTCGGCTCGTGTAGGCAGAGCGAGAATTTTAAATATTTTTGATTTCTGTCGTGCTCGGTCGAGCAGTTCAGCTGCTCAGCCCGAGCAACCGAACGAGCACCGCATTGCACGACCGGGTAGCTTACTCAGTCGACAACACCAAGGCTATTTTTGGAAACGTTTTGATGTGTCTTCTGCGTGATCTGGGCACTAAAGTCTGGCAGCTGGGCATAGATACGAGGGTGACTCATTAGAGGATTTTTGAATAGTTTTCAGAGAGCGAGCTTAGGGATTCTTGTTAGTTTCTTTTAGATTGATTTAGAGAATATTGGATCGAAACTCTTGGATACACAAATTGGTTTTCTATTATGATTTCGTTTTGGAATCTGGATTTTCGTTGGATCTACTTCTCGTCTATTTTCAGCATCTCTCGCTGTAAGTTTTCGATCTTTATTCTACCAATTTCTATGACGTTCTCTTCTATAAAAATGAAGTTTTTATTCCTGAATTTTGCCATGTGTGAGTAGATATTTTTAGGGTTGATGGGTTAGCCCTAAGATCCTAGGGAAAAGACGTAGATCTGGATATCTATGTTGAATTAGGGATTTAGGGAAGTATTTCGGTCGATCTTATCGAATTCCTAGATAACCCGTACTGAGATCATGCCCACGGTCTATGGAATTGATGTGCTTAAGAGGTATCTTTGGGATTAAAATAAGGAAATCCGTGGATCCAACCAAGGCTCGTGACCATGCCCAGCTCGTGCCTTGAGGGGATCCATCGACGAACTATACCACTACATTGACGGCTACAGCCATTGCACCAACAAGAGCCACCGAAATACCTCACAATTCTAACCCACGAGACTGGTATGAATTGTGAGAATAATCCCCTAACCCTAATGCAATGTGAGGATTCTATTCCAACGTCGACCCTCGACGATCTTAGCAGTGATCCCTAACGCCCAAGCCCTTTTTATTAGTAAAACAACAACAACACCCCAATCAACTCTTTCAACCTGATAGCTATCTCACTTCGAGATTTAGAAGTAAACTTATGGGATTCTATATCATTTATACGATAACTTGACACTGTCCGCTCGTGGATTCAGCCCGGAATTGAAACCTAGGGGCCATATCACGCCTGGCGATCATGACACCGCCATGTGGAATCTAGGTGTAGGTTTGGGTGCGTCAAGTTTTTGGCGCCGCTGTCGGGGACTGCAATAATGTTTATCTCAGTTTATTTTTATTTTTTTTGAAGTTTGCTAGCACTCCAATCATTTCTCACCTTTCCACCATTTTTATTCTTTTTATTTATCACTGTGCTACTGACGGTATTTGTTTGAGTTTTGTTGGTGGATGAACACCCGCTTCAAGGGATCTACTAGAGAATTATTATTCGATCCCGAGATCAAGAAGACAGCCAGGGCCTTGAGAGTCTCAAGTAGAAGTTCATCTCCATCCGCTCAGATGGCGGATAATAACAATCCTCCTCCTCCTCGCACCGGGTCTATCAGGGACCATATGAAGCCAACGTTTGTGAACAACTCCTCCATTATTAGACCGCAACTGGTGGCAGTGAGCTTCGAGCTAAAAACGGGGTTGATTAATTTGATGCAGCAGGATCCCTTCCACGGGCATCCGCATGAAAATCCCAACCATCATATTGACACCTTCCTAGCGAAGTGTGACACGTTCAAGGCCAAGGACGTGAGCGACGATGCTGTGAAGCTGTGGATTTTCCCGTTCAATTTGAGGGATAAAGCCTCATATTGGCTCCGGGCCCACCCTCCTAATCATTTCACCACCTGGGAGTAGCTGGCACTTGCCTTCGTGGATAAGTTGTATCCACCCTCGAAGACAGTGAGATCTGTGGAGCGATCTCAAACTTCAAGCAGCTCCCACAGGAATCACTCTATGAGGCATGGGAGAGGTTCAAGGACCTCCATCATCAGTGTCCTCACCACGGGATTCAGCCGTGGGATTTGGTGCAGAGCTTTTACAACCGGCTTCAGTCTAGCACCAAGATGATCATAGATGTTGCGGCGCAAGGCGCCTTACTGGATAAGTCTCCTGAAGAGGCTATTGACTTGTTGGAGCATATGGCGGCCAACAATCAACAATGGAGTGAAGAGAGAAATATTGTGACCCGGACTCCCGAGGTCAAAGCTGCTAGCCACTTGGACTCTCACATCGAGACCTTATGCAAACAAGTGGCCAGGATCGAACAGCGCCTAGATTCCATCCCGGCATCACCCAGCACATCTTATCATCCTGCAGAGGAGTATGTAGATCAGAGCTATATTCCTAGTGAGGCACTCTATGATGGCGCCGAATTGTCTGAATCTGTGCAATACGTCCAAGGAGAGGGACGGAATCAGTGGCAGCATCCAGCTGCTAGGAATCACCCGGGGTTTTCTTATAGAAACCCACGTGGAGGGCTGCAACCTCCACAATTTCAGAGACCATCACCCCCTCCTCAGCAGCAGCATGGGCAGCAGCAGAATCAGCAACAGGGCTGATTTAGGCCAGCTGGGCCTTATCGACCGCCAGGATATCAATTCAACCGACCACCTCAACAGGGCTACGCGCCGAATCCACCTCGGTCCAGTTTGGAGGCCACTCTAGAGACCTTTATGAGTGGTCAGGCCTGTTTTAATCAGGACACCTCGACCCAGTTCAAGAGCATAAATTCTTCACTTGTTGAACTGAGGGGTCAAATGTCCCAGCTCTTGAAGAATCATGGGAGATTGTCCTCACAGCCGGAGACAAACCCAAGGGCCCAAGCTAACGCTGTGGTTTCAGTTACCACACGTGGAGGATGGGTGACTGACCCCGTCATGGTCCCGGTGCTAAATAAGGAGAAAGTTACTATTGAAGAAGCCGCTGATGACGGCAATAGAGAAGAGGCTGATGAAGAGCCTATAATTATTGAGGAAAAGGCGGATGCACCACCCGTCACGCCTACTACAGTACCTCCTCCTGTTGATCCTACAAAGAGTAAATCTACCCGACCTCCCCCTCCATACCCACAGAGGCTAGCCCTATCCAAGATGGAGAAGAAATACTCCAAGTTTATGGAGTTGCTGAAGGGAATTCAGCTGAATATCCCGTTCATGGACGCTATTACGGAGATCCGATCTACGCCAAATTGTTGAAGGATCTTATCACGGGGAAAAGAAAGCCGGAAGAAATTAAGCTCATGGAGGACTCTACCTCCGTTATCAAAAATCATCTCCCCCGGAAGCTGCCGGATCCGGGGAGCTTCACCGTGTCGTGCTCCATTAGAGGAATGCCTATCAGCCGAGCTTTGATTGACTTAGGGGCTAGCATCAGTCTGATGCCCCTTTCTATTTTCAAGAGGTTATAGACTAGAAGTGAACTAGAGCAGACAAGTATGTCCATCCAGGTTGCAGATCATTTTATCACCTACCCGGTGGGTATAGCAAGAGATGTCATTCTTCAAATACCCACAGGGTTATGTGTCCCAGTCGACTTCGTTATCATGGACATGCCTGAGGGAGGGAGCTCCCAAATTATCCTAGGCCGCCCCTTCATGGCGACGACCAGTGTTTTAATTGATGTCCGGGAAGGGACTCTATCTCTGAATATTGGGAATATAGAGGCTGAATTCCGGCTACAGAAGCCGATGAGGGAACACGCTCGTGATGAAGGAGCCAGCTATTTGGAGCTCCTGGAGGACGAAGCTATTGAAGATTTCACTTCTAATGGGGTCATGAAGGACCCAATGAAAACATGCATCGACGATGACGACGACCCAACTTACCACAAAGCGGTCGCCGCATACATCTGAGTATTGGATGAGGAACTTCTACATCATTCTCCGAACCATGAAGAACCGGAGACCATATGCTATTCAGAGGAGAGTCTTGAAGTAGGCGGAAACCAAATGCCGCCAGATTGCACCATCGCAAAGAACGACGCGCGTCTTCCACGCGCACCAAGCGACCATCGATAAATCAAAGGGAGTCGAGCTCACGACTAAAAACGAGCGCTTATTGGGAGGCAACCCAATTTCTTAGAATTCAGATTTCCTTTTTCAATTTCCTATTTTTATTTCATATTTTAGAGATAAAATTATAAAATCACAAATATTTGATGAGTTCATCTTTTGTTCCGGTTGGACATTTGGGGGCATGCGTATCGACATTACAAACGGAAGGAAGCAGGAGGAGAGAGTAGCACATTTGGAGATTTGAAGAAAAAAATAGAGGAAAATGGAGACACAGGAGACTCGACCGGGCAGCTACACTGCTCGGTCGAGCAGTGCAGAGACGGAAAAGGAGGCAGATTATCGCTTCTTCTACATGGCCCAAGCAGCCTCCTGCTCGGCCCGAACAGTCAGCTACTCGATCGGATTGTACAAGCTTTTGACAAAATGGAGAATTCATCACTCTGCCTACACGGCCCAAGTGGCATTGGCACGTTCCAAGTGATGAAAAGTCCGACCGAGCATCATACTGCTCGGTCAAGCATGTGAGGGAGTATATTACAACTTAATTTATCAGCATGATTGACTCGGTCGAGCAACTTCTCTGCTCGGACCGAGTCGATTTATGTTACTATCGTGGGTCCCACTGTCGAATGAGTTGGGTTTTTAACCCAAAACTGTTTTCAATTTATCCTAATCTAAAAATTTTTACCCAAAATTTTCTCCTACCCGAGCTCTCCCTCACACTCTACTCGGATTCCTCCTCCTCTCATCGCCGCCGCCCTCCGTCGCCTGCGCCGTCGGTAGCGCCGCCCAACTCCGGTCAGCCACCCCGCCCCTTCCCTTTCTCTCTCTCTCTTTATTTTCCCCCTTCCTCTCTTTTCCCCTCGTCCCCATTTCTAATCAACGACGCCGTCGACGGCGCCACCGCCGCGGACGACGTTGCCCGTCCATCCACCCAGAAACCACCCCCTCCCTACGCCTTCCCCCCCTCTGCCTACTCCGTCCCCCCTCATCTCTCGCAAAAAGCCCCCCCAAACCTCCGATCGCCTGTGCCCTAGGGAACGGACAGAGCACACTATTGCTCGGTCATACCTTATCACCGAGTAGCACGACTCGGACCGAGCAGTACCACTGCTCGGTCGAGCAACCCAATTTCAGCGTATCCCCCAACTTAAATATCTAATTCTAACGTTTTGATCGTTTCTATTTTCAGGTACTCCCTGATTACGTCAGCAGCTGCTGTCAGGACTAGCTTGGGGGATCTTTTGGCTTCTTGCATCACTCGCATCGCTCGCACATACGGTACACTCGTTCCTTTATTTATTTTTATACCATATCATAATACTACCATCGCCACGATGGTTCGTACGAGAGGGACCACTACCCCACCCATCCGTGGGAAGAGGCCGTCGTCTGGCGCCTCCTCTTCCCGACCCCAGCGTCGTGCCTGACTCACCACCACCACCACTACCGTCACTACCACCATCCCCATCACTAGCACACATGTCACGGCCGCCACGATACCTACCCCCACAGCTACTATTCCCACCACTGCCTCCACCGCCTCTACCTCATCACCCCCACACCCTGCCCCCACCAGGGATGCCCTGCCTGCACGTCTACGGACCTATGGCATCACGGTCCGAGACGACGCACACCGAGAGCGCTTTTTTAGGATCTCTCAGCGTCGCCTCGTACCTACTTTGTTCATAGACGTGCCTACCCTACGCTCCCTTAGACTCCTACAAGGGGTCCATCACCTCTACCGAGCGATTGGTTTCGACCGCTTCCTCAGTGTACACGCTCCCACCTACTCCCACATAGCACTGGAGGCTCTCAGCTCCCTCGCTTGCACCCCAGTGGGTGATGGCATTACTTTTTAGCTCATGGATCACGACTGCACTATTACACATGCCATGATCCACCAATACTTTCACTTCACTGCCATCCCCGATCCCAAAGCAGCCTTTTCTCCACACTTTGATGTGGACACATTTGATGCTCGAGCCTTTACGAGCGTATTTCAGGCCTTGCTCAGTATCGCCCTAGTCGGGCGAAGGCATCGTATATCGTGCACCCATGCCTTCGTTACGCTCAGAGGCACTTAGCCACCACTCTCTTCTGCAGCCTGAGGTCGAGACCATGTCCCTACCAGAGCTTACCCAACTCATAGGCATGACCCGACTTCTGAGATTCCACCCAGATGGCTCACTCCACCCATTCATGCTCTCTGACGCAACCCACTGGTTGTGTTATCGCCTACTCCATACTGCCACCACCGACTACGCCACTGACGTCTGTTGAGGTGGTTTCTTTACCATCTTTGCTAGGATGCTCGATATCGACATTCCAGATAACCTTCACCGTCCTGTTGGCCCGACACGCTTGACCATCGGTGTGCTCGAGCATATGCATATTATCAGACCATACAGGGATCGTCACGGGCTATATCTTGTAGGCACCCACCACACTCCCCATATGGTGCTCCCCGCCCCTCACCTCACACATATCCCAGCTATCCAGCTTGACTAGATGATTCCTAGGGTCGAGCCACTCCCTCCCCTTCACATACTCGAGCCCCTCAGAGCACCCGTCGAGGCAGCCGTCGATGACCCGGTCCCACGCTCCCCGAAGTTCAAGTTGCATGACATTGTTGCCTTAGTTGCCGTCAGCCTAGTACCACCTGCCCACCCATTATCCTCTGGAGACGTTTATTCCACCACCATAGTATCCACCGTCTCGTCCACAGTCGAGTCTTCGGGGACTGTCTCCACCTCTTACCCCGAGACTCAGATTTCTCTCTCCACTGTTTCCGTGCCGGATGGCACTGATTTCCAGTCTGCTCCTGAACTCACAGATCTTGACTTTTCAGAGCACTACCCTGCCCCCACTCTTCCTCCTCTCAGTGACCTCATAGCTTCACTTCCTCTCTTTTTAGGTCACCAGATTCCCCTTTCCGTCACCACTTCCACATCATCCGCGGCCATCTTCATGGAGAGCGTCTCGACCTCTGTCCACACTTCTATGTCGACGACCTCTCTTTCTTCAGTTGTTTCTGAGTTACCTTCGAGCTCACCCTCTCCTACCTTCCACGCTAGGCACCGTGCACCAGCTGCATGGGACCAATTCACGAGAGTGGTGACTCACCGTCACATTACCCGCCCTCCACCTGACTCACGTACTACAGATGGTCACCTGGCAACGTTAGAGGAGTCGACTTCCCTCCTACGGAGAGATTTCGACGACTTTGTACTCTCTACGTGACACACCATTCGAGAGTCGAGTCGGACTTGGCATCCATCATAGATCTCCTCAGGACACGTGAACCACTCCAGTAATCCTTGCACATGCTCCACCACCCAGGCCATCGACTGTGACTTCCACTGCACCACTCAGTGCTTCACTTTCTCAGGCTACTACAGAGCCTATTTCTACCACTCCTGAGTTGTACGTCACAGTAGATCCCATGTCTGCCCTGGTGTTATATTCAGCTGAGCCCTCCACTGCCACCATTGATCTCACCACTGACCCACCTCACGAGTTCCAGCCAGACCCACCCACCGCTCCTGGTCTACCACAGAGGGACCCATCACCACCCCCAGAGGGTGGTGGCTCTGCTTGATGTCGTCCTTACCCGTTTTTGCCTCCCCTATTTATATTGAGCCCATCTGTCTGTTCCGGGCCTTACACTTACATAGCTTGGGGGAGGAGCCACCCATGCATCATATTTCATTCAACATTGCATAATTCCATGTTTTTATTTTTTTCTTTTAGCACGGTTTTTATTTTATTCCCCCTCCCACTCCACCCATTTAGCAACATCTCCCGCCTACTAGTGTTTTCTTAGCAGTGAGGACACTGCTAGGTTTAGCTTGGGGGATGAGTGCTACCGCTTTATTTTTCGTTTTTCTTTTATATTTTTCTTCATTCCCTCATTTCAGTTTTTATTTTACTTTTTCACCACTTTTTCACGTCCTTTTAATTTTTCTCATTTTGCATCATATTTTCTATTTTCACCATGCATGCATCTCTTTCTCTTTATTTCCCTGTTTTCTCCGCCTTTTTCTCTTTATTTGCTAAGGATGTTCCGTATGATGATACCTCTCATAGCCTTATTATTCTTTTACGATACTCACTTTCAATGACATGCTATTAGGGTAAATTTCAGTTTTACTATCTATATGCGTGCATTTCTTTTGCTGATTTATCTGATTTATTGCTTGAAATAAATTGAAAATCGAATGCATGAATTAGTATCTACTATGCACTATGTTGGGTAATGCACCTAGGTTCACGCATCACTAGAACACTTGGAGCATCTGTTTTTGTCTCATTCACTTCTGTTTGCATGCCTGTTGCTACTGTGCTTATTACTGCATGCCTTCTCTGTATTCGTTTAGAGGAATGAAAATATCCATGCTATTTATGAGTTTAGTTATGGTGTTATTCTATCAAACCGTTGTGCATCTCTTATGAGTGAACCGAGAGTTATACTATTTTCCTTCTCCACATATCTATATATATCTCTCTACATATCAGTTGGTTACACCCCAACAGCTATCTTTACTGCATCTCACTTCCCAAACCCAAAAAGAAAAAGTTTGGCTTCTAAATGAAAAAAAGGGAAAAAAGAAAAAAATGTGTGTATATATTCATATGTGAAAAATAAAAGAAAATGAAAGAAAATGAATAAATATTGTTTTGTATCTTTTCATTAGAAGCTATCACTTATACTGTGAAGAAAAAAAAATTTCATATCATATTCCTAGATGCGACGCCTCAAGCTAAGCTTAGGGGGTTAACCACTGATCACATGAGTGAGCATGACAGTGGAGTGGAGACGGTGCATAACGGAGAGATTTAGTAATACCTAGACTTTACGAAAAGCTTTAGTTTTTGGAGATTTTTCATGAATCGAAATGAATAACCGAATGGCATGACTTTTTCTATTTTTATTGCATGTTGTGTGATTTCTATATGCTCCTTGTGTATCTTTGATTGAAAAGGACATTGCCAACTTCTTTATACTAGACTCTAGGGATTGCGTGAGATTGATATGAATTGATGGCGTTATTTCTTTAGATCCCTATCCTTTGCCTGCATTGCATGCTAGTCATATGATTTGTAAGACTAGAAATTGCCAGTAGCATGTATGTTTATTATTCAAAGCATTATGATATACTATTTAGGCATGAGATCTGACCGAACGTCCTTAGCACCCTCCATTCTCTTCTATTCTATTCTCTTTTTACTTTTATTCTCTTTTTATTTTTTATTTTTTACTTCCTATTTCTTTTTGTTTTCCTCCCGACATACCGATTATTTGTCTTCCTCGAGGACGATTAAGAGGTATGCTTGGGGGATTTTCCTGTGTCCATATTTCCCACTATTTTCATATCATCATTTCATTGCATCTCATGTCATTTTCGCACCCAAATCCCATATTTTACTACGATATCACGTTTCTGACGTTATATTCGAGTTTCGTAGTGTTTTATGAGTTTTCAGGGATTTTGGAGCAATTTGGGACCCCGCCTGGGTTGGACACATCCGACACGTCTATAAGCTCATTGGCGAAGCTCCTCAGTAGTCTGCCATACTTTTAGAGCCAGGGGAGGAAAAGAGAGAGAGCAGGAGGAGAAGAGAAGAGAGCAGGAGAGGAGGAGCTGCTTCAGGAGCAGCAGCAAAAGATTTCCCAGATGACTCGACCGAGCAGAGGAGCTGCTCAGTCGAGCAGACACAAAGAATGAAAAGTGGGCAGATACAGGGATCGCTCGGACCGAGTAGTTCACCTACTCGGTCGAGTAGCATCAAAATTCAAAGCTGAAGCAATTCCAGCGCACGGCCCGAGTAGATGTTCAGCGACTGAGTCAGCCTCTGCTCGAACCGAGCTGAGCTGACTCGGCCCGTGCAGGCAGAGCGAGAATTTTAGAGATTTTTGATTTCCTGTCGTGCTCGGTCGAGCAGTTCAGCTGCTCGGCCCGAGCAACCGAACGAGCACCGCATTACGCGACTGAGTAGCTTACTCGGTCGACAACGCCAATGATATTTTTGGAAACGTTTTGATGCGTCTTCTGCACGATCTGGGCACTGAAGTCTGGCAGCTGGGCCTCGATACGAGGGCGACTCATTAGAGGATTTTTGAATAGTTTTCAGAGAGCGAGCTTAGGGATTCTTGTTAGTTTCTTTTCGATTGATTTTTTTCAAAGAATATTGGATCGAAACTCTTGGATACTCAATAGTTTTCTATTGTGATTTCGTTTTGGAATCTGGATTTTCGTTGGATCCACTTCTCGTCTATTTTCTGCATCTCTCGCTGTAATTTTTCGATCTTTATTCTACCAATTGCTATGACGTTCTCTTCTATAAAAATGAAGTTTTTATTCCTGAATTTTTATATGTGTGAGTAGATCTTGTTAGGGTTGATGGGTTGGCCCTAAGATCCTAGGAGAAAGACGTAGATCTGGATCTCTATGTTGAATTAGGGATTTAGGGAAGTATTTCAGTCGATCTTACCGAATCCCTAGATAACCCGTACTAAGATCATGCATGCAGTCTGTGGAATTGATGTGCTTAAGGGGTATCTTTGGTATTCGAATAGGGAAATCGGTGGATCCAACCAAGGCTCGTGACCATGCCCGGCTCATGCCTTAAGGGGATCCATCGATGAACTATACCACTATGTTGACGGCTACCGCCATTGTGCCAACAAGAGCCACCGAAATACCTCACAATTCTAACCCACGAGAGTGCTACGAATTGTGAGAATAATCCCCTAACCCTAATGCAACGTGAGGATTCTATTCCAACGTCGACCCCCGACGATCTTAGCGGTGATTCCTAATGCCCTAACTCTTTTTATTAGTAAAACAACAACACCCCAATCAACTCTTTCAACCCGATAGCTATCTCACTTCGAGATTTAGAAGTAAACTGAGAACCCATATACACTATCACCGTCCCTGTGGGATTCGATATCATTTATACTACAGCTTGACACCGCCGCTTTTGGATTGAGCCTGAAATTGAAACGTAGGGGCCCTATCACGCCTGGCGATCGTGACACCGCCAGGTGGAATCTAGGTGTAGGCTTCGAGTGCATCATTCCCCCTATGTGACCCTCTGCTCCCGCTCCCGACACCCATGTCCAGCATCTCCGTACTGTCGAGAGGACTGTGAGTAGGCTCAGAGTGGATTTTCAGGCTCTCACTGCCATAGTTAGCTCTGTGCAGGCACGCATCGCCGTTCTTCCTGGTATTCAGCTCACGCTGAACCAAATCCTTGCACGCCTACCTCAGCCTCCACCAGCAGCACCACGGCCCATCCCTCAGCAGCCTGCACCACCACCACCACCTTCCCCACTACAGGGAGGTGTTGACGCCCCTCCACCAGTATAGGCACACACACCAGATGCCTGCCATGATTTTATTGCTGCACCTCTCGCCCCATCATTTTTCCACCATTTTGCTTGCTGGCACATTTTGATCACTTTTTGCTTGGCAATATTCTATATATCAGTCTGTGGGAGAGTATGCACTTCTGGCTCATGTTTTTGTACCCATTTTGCATTGTCCATACATCATTTGCATGCCTGCTGCATCCATCATTTGCATATATCATGTCATATTTTACTTTCTATATTTTTCCTTTTACCATGCATGCATCCACACCTACCCTCCCCCTATCTTATGTGTCCTTGTGCCACACTTAGCACATTGCGGACAATGTGATTTTAGCTTGGGGGAGTGTGTTCATACACACATTTTTATTTCCTTTATTTTTACCCTTTATTTTTCATTTTTTACTCATATTCACTCACTTTCTCTTTTTCTTGACATGCATCACGTTTTCTTACTTTTGGAGTGATTTGCATATATATAGTTAGTTTCTTTTATTTTCTTCTTTACTCCTCCTACTTTCTTTGCTAAAGATGAATTCCATATGATGACTACATCTTGGTGTTTGCTTTACTCATATGCACGTACTTTCTTGTCATGCTATCGTTTTCATTTCTGATATCATATGCGATACATTGATATGCATTTGAGAAAAAGAACTTCTATCGCTCATTATATGAATTTGGATGAAATTTTAGCGTTAATTGAGTCTGGGAACTATTATTGTATACCCTTCGTAGAAAACACACCAGGCTTCACGCATTGATTTTCTATACTTGGAGTACGGCTTTGTCTTTCTATTATCACTTCTTCTTGCACGAAATGTGCTCTGAACTTCCTGGTTGAAAGAATGATTGCTATTTGATATGTTTGGATTAGTTTACTTTTTGTTATCAAACTGAGTAGATTAAATTACTCTCCTGAAGTTATTGTGCATATACAAAGAGTGAACCGAGCGTTATGTATATTTCTTTCTCTACATATCTTGAACATCATTTCTATACTTATAGTTGTTGGTGAATCTCCCCCAAGTGAATCTTATATTTGCATCTTTCCCATGCTAAAAATAATAATCTCCATGAACCCCAAAAAGAAAAAATATATATTCATATCCTTTTATCTCAGTTGGGATTGTTCTTGTGTAAAAAAAGAGAGAAAAAAAGAAAAAAAGAGAGAAAAAATGGATGTTCCATTGTATATACTCAATCCCATCTTTCCTCTTTTCTTTCTTCTTATTCTTCCTTGGAGCCACAAAATTTTGGGGAAAAAGATGTATTTACATATTTGATGCCACCACGCTTATAGATAAGCCTGGGGGAGGGGATCCAATGACGTGAGAGAGAGTGACTACCTATATGTGCATAACAACCTAAGCTAAGTAATTTTTGATACTTAGGGAGACTAATTAGAGTGTAACGACGTCCATAAATTGAATATTGGTATGGAATTCATGAAAACCATCTTTTTCTATTCTTATCGATTTGAAATGGGTGATACCTCTTATACTCAAAGTAGAAGCGATCAATTGAAAACTGTGTGATCTATGATTGTGTATATCGTTTTACATGCCCTTGACGATGTTGATTCTAAAAATGATTTCATTTTTCATATGATTCTCGATATTCTTAGTTCTTCTATCAAAGGCACCCATATGAAATGGTATCGAAGTGAAAATCTATTGCATGTTTATATTCATTGGTCGTGCTATTTGAGTGTGCAACTCCAAGTTCTGAGAGAATGATCTAGCACCTTCACCTCTTCATCTTCTTTTTCACTCATCCTTTTCTTTATTTTTATTCACCAAGTTCGCCTTTCTACTCATCTTCCTTGAGGATGAGTAAGAGGTAAGCTTGGGATATTTTGATAGGCTCATATTTTACACCTTTTTCTGCATATTTGCATGCCATTTCAATTGCTCATATCGCGATTTTCATGATTATTTGACGATGTTTCAATACTTTTCACTATTTCTTGTTTTTCATCTGATTTCAGGAGATATGTATCAATCGGGTGCAATTTGGAGTCTAGAGGACTTGCACGCATGCCAGAGCATCGCTCATGATCATATCAGAGAGTTAACGGTACTGGAGGATGAGTGGAAGAAAAAAGACATCGAAGGAATCGACGAGTAATCAAGAAGAAGGAATGAGCTCTGAAACATGCCACTCGGCCGAGCTAGGCAGTTCACTCGGTCGAGTGAAGCAGCCTACTCGGCCAAGCAAGACTGACACGACTATGTTTTTCAGCCTGAGTATAGCAATGTACTTGGCCGAGTGGTGAATTCCACTCGACCGAGTAAGAAATCCACTCGCCTGAGTGGAGGCCAAAATTTCGAAGAAAACCACGCTGACTTCTCTGTTTTTTGGATGATCTACAGACTGACGTACTCAACCGAGTCACACTTCTCACTCGGCTGGGTTATATTTCCACTCGGCTGAGTGGCGTAGACGCCCAGTCAGGAAAATTAGGGTTTTGGCGGTGCAATGGAAGTTTGGTCTGTATTTTTTGGTTCTTTTGGGCATGTGTTTAAGCCCGGTTTTGTCTCCAGCCCCAGAGGAGACCAGATAGACATCTTAGAACTATTTTTCCTTAGTTTATAATCATAGTTAAGCTTTTATATTGGCGAGAGATTGAAGATTGGAATTTAATTTTCTATTGAAAGCTTCTTTGGTGACGTTGGTTTGTCTAAATCTCTTGCAAGCTTTAATTTTTATGCTACATCTCTTATTGAATCTTGATTGCATGATGAATTCCATTGTTGATCTTGTTTTTCTATCGATTTCTAATGTGATTTGTGAGTAGTTCATTTGCTCTAGGGCAAAGGGATGAACCCTATGAATCTAAAGTTTGAATTATGAGATTTATTGAATTGCTATGCTATTAGGCTTGATTAAAAGGTTAGATCTTGATTGCTTTATTACAGATAGATATGGATTTCTCTTGGATCTCGTAAGCTCTGTTGAGTATTGATTCCCCAGATTTGGTTTTGATGATGAACAAACATAAATATCGTGAACTAACTCTTTGTGAGTGCAGTTATGGAGATCATCGCCAAAAATCTACGTATATCAAAAGCGACGTCTCAAGACTTCTCAAAGCGCATGATCGTGTGCTTGAAGCTTAGTTGAAGCTCAAGGACCATTATTGAAGTCAAGAGATTCGGATTGAAGCTTTGAAGACGGTTCGTCTAGTTTATATTTATAGTTTTCTAGCCTTTTTTCGTAGAATTTTAAGCCTTGAGTAGGTCTTACTTTATAATCTTCATAACGCTCATATCTTAGAGCTAGGATTATCTTAGAAGCCCATAGAAACTTTTCCGAAGCTTCACGCTTCATTTCGTGGCTTCTTGTGCATCTTAGTTGGTTCAAGAAGAAGAACCAACCGACTAGATGGCAATCTAATCGGTCGGCAATCCTTCTTGAACCGACTAGATATCCTACTCAAATTCAGCTCATTCACTATTTACAGTTAGTCGGTCCAAGAAGGTTCACCGATCGACTAGTTGTCAAACTAGTCGGTTAGGAATCCTTCTTAGACCGACTAGTTATGTATTCTCATTCTCAGCCTGAGCTACTGTTTACTGTTAGTCGGTCAAAGAACAACTGTCGACCGACTAGTTGTGAAACTAGTCGGTTGGAATTTGTTCTCAGACCGACTAGCTCTACTTGAATTCAACCTATTTTATTTTAACTCTTAGTCGGTCAAAGAACACTCACAGACCGACTAGTTGCCAAACTAGTCGGTTGGCAAGTCTTCTTAGACCGACGAGTTCTCTATCTCCTGAACTTTACATATTGGTTGTTCTCCAGTTAGTCGGTCCATGTTGAATCACCAACCGACTAGTTGTGAATCTAGTCGATCGGTGATCCTTCTTTGACCGACTAGACTGCTTCAGAAATAGATCCGTTGGAGCATTAAATGCACGAATTTTCTCTCTCTCTCTTCTCTATCCTATATAATCTTGAGATGCTTCTTCATAGCATTCAAGGCTGATATTAATTGCATTTTAGAGAATCAAAGAGAAGCATTTAATTCTCATTCCAATCTCATTCATTTCTCACAAGAATCTCTCCCTCACTCTTATTCCTCAAGAGAGATTCATTGATTGTGAGCCTTTCAAGCCAGGAGCTTGATTCAAGGTCACCAACTCCTCCCTAGGCTTCTATTGCTGGTCAACTTCTTGGAGCTAGGGTTTGGTGCCTTCTTCTTCCTCAAAATCCTCCTTGCCCTAATATTGTAAGTTTTACTCAAGGCATAGGATTTTGTTGGTAAGCATTTCGTATTTTATTTACTTTGATATTGCAAGTTTTACTCTCGGTTGTGAGATTTGTGTGTGATCCCGGTTTGTGGGAGTTACATTTTCATTTGTGTATGATTTGATCTTGTAGAGGTTTTCTACAAGAATTTCATAGTGCAAATTTGAGTTAGAAACTTCTAACTCAAGTATCCGGAGGGGATTCGGGTGTTTGGGACGTAGGATCACCGGGAACAAGTCGGGGAGACTTGGGTGGATCTGAACCCGTTATATCGTGTCACGCCCCGCTTCCCTAAAATGGAGGCGAGACGTGAAAAGGTCCGCACGAGAGTGGAGCTGTGAAGCCCCAAACCCGATAAGCGTCAATAAAACATAAGCAGGTCCCTGTAACCACAACGGAACAACAATAATAACACAAGGAGAGACTGAAATAAAATCTCATATCTCACAATTTGTCCAACATGAAAATAAGTTCAATATCCTGAAAAGCCACCAGGCTAAAAGAAAGAGTCTAAAGGCCCAGAATAAGGCCAACAAAAGCAACATCGCAACAAAGTATAGGTGCTACGCACCGACAACAAAATAGCAGTCTAAGCAAGAGGAAAACACAACGAAGACACTAGGACTGGTCCCCAGTGTCCACGTACTCCCCGTCAAACACAAGCTCGGGCTCGACGTCAGCAAACACATCGTCCTCAACAAGGTACTCAGGCTCGGGATCTAACATGTGTCACCCAAAAGAGTAAAGGGGCACATGTCAGCAAGTCTAAAAGACTTGGGCAAGGAAACTGAAAGTAAGACAACTAGCAACCTAGCAGTTTTAGTATGCATGACATGGCAGTTATACATGAGTGCACAAGCAAGACATGGTGAACGATAAGTACAAGAGAACAATTATCGGGACAAGACAAGAGTAGCCAAGCTACTAACAATCTCAATCCATTCACTATTCACGTTTCACTGTTGTTTGTAGATGTTTACGCCTTACAGCTGAACGGTTTGGCATTCACGCTGAGTGGCCGCTTAACAACTACCCCAAACCCAGAGTTTACGCCTTACAACTGTAGTTGCTGATCAGGCAGACTCCCAGTTGAATGACCGCTTAACTCTTACCCCATCCCACACGTAAACAAGCCAGGGTCCATGTACATGAGCCCAGCAAGTGAGCCAGGGTTGCCCCGCACGGGAGCTTGTTTTCCTAGTTCACAATTAAATATCGAGCGTTGGGGTTAGCAACTCATTATGCTCGCTTCTGGTCACGAGCCAGGAAACACAAGTAATGTAGCGATGCTACGCAATCACGGGATCACTTAAGGAATGCAATGACATGACAATTAATTCGTGTACCGTTAATGGAAAGTAAACATGACATGGTAATTGTGCAACATGTTAAATGTCGGAACTAGCTTCGTTGTCAAGCTAGTTCCTAAATTTGCGCCTAGGCGAGTATCATTTCGTCGCCTAGCCTCTTTTACGCCTACAACAAGCAAATGGCCTAAAACTTGGCCTAAACCCTAAGTGGCAAGTTTCACTTGCCTAGCACCCGGAAATGACGATCGCGAAGGTTCGTCTCACGGATGCTAATCTACGGGGAGTCGTTGTTATGGAGAAACAATCAACAACTAATACTCATTTCATTAGGGTTTCATAAAAACACAATAGGTTATGAAAACATCAAGAGATCGATTTCTTACCGTGCGGAGGCGGAAGAAATACTCCGGAGAACCTACGGACCAGATCTGGAAACGAATGGAGAAGTTTGGAGAACTAGGGTTTTGGGGGGATTTTGGGGATTTGATGAGATTTTGGGGAAGATGAGGGGTAGAAAGTGTTGAGGGATGGTTTGGATGATGGGTCTTGGGCTTGGAATGGAGGAATAAGGGTTTGAGGAAGATGGGGGCTCAATGGGGGAGAAACTAGGGTTTTGGGTCGAGTGGAGGAAGAAGAAAACGTTTGGGAGGGGTTTAAATAGGATGGGCTGGCGGCTGCCCAGAAATTAGGGTTTTAACACAGATTAGTCGGTCAAAGAGCAACCACTAACCGACTAGTTTAGCAACTAGTCGGTCGGTCGACCAACGCAGACCGACTAAGTGTAAACAGTAACTTCTGAACGAAAATAGGATTTGGATTTAGTCGGTCGATGAACAACTACTGACCGACTAGTTTGACAACTAGTCGGTCGAAAGATGAACTTAGACCGACTAAGAATGAACAGTACTGATACTAAAATTTAGATGATGTGTTAGTCGGTTGAAGAAGCATTGCCGACCGACTAGTTTGCAACCTAGTCGGTCAACCAACGTTCTCAGACCGACTAACGATAAACAGTAACTCCTGAATTATAATCAAAGCCTACTAGTCGGTCCATTAAGGATTGCCGACCGACTAGATTGAGATCTAGTCGGTTGGTTCTCCTTCTTGAACCAACTAACGTGCACAAAAAGCGCCGATTCGAAGCGCGAAGCTTCGGGAAGATTTCTATGGCTTCTAGGATCGATTTATACTCTAAGATATGAGCGATTTGAAGCTCGTCACGAATGACTTACTCCAAAATCGACGATCGAAGGAAGAAGCTAGGAAACACGACGAAACGAACGAAAACGAAAACGAAAACTACGGAGACGGAAAATCACATCCAAGGATAAAATCCACCAAGCATATATTTTTAATATAGATAATCCAATTACATGAAAACCAGTCGTTACATCCTACCCACCTTAGAATAAAGTCCGTCCTCGGACTTTCTAACTATAGCTATAACTAGTCACCCTAGTAACTACCCTCAATCAATACCGCATCAAAATTTCAACCAAGTACATTCATTTCAAGTGCTTACATATATATACTCTAGGTAGTCAATTATTAACACCACGAAAATAATTATATATTCACGCACAAAGTACACTTATACTTATTATAGTCAAACAACTCCCTTCACGCGTTCAAATCATTCGTATAGGCAAGTACATTCTATATAACTATAAAACACTTATTACACACTATGCGAAAATACCCAAGTCTCTCTTACTTATGTGAAAATAATTTCACACTAGAAAATACCATCGGAATCTACACGTATAGGTAACTACATATGGACAAGACAATAAGAATACACTCGTCCCTATATCTCCTAGTATACGCCCAACAATCAACATGCGAAATAACACCATACAATTGTCAAAACAAGCTCACTATATCTAATATACATTCACCACCATTATAATTTCACAATTTATAGTCATTCAAATGCATGCACACATTTCACCATATTATCACTTCATATATAGCCATATAGCTATAATCACGTCACACCACACATACCATAGTCACCAATTCCTATAACTATCACATACTTACCCGTGTATGGTGCACATCCACGCACGCTAATGCAACATTCATATATACCACTATATACTCAGCACACATACACACTTAGCTTTAGCTAGCACACATATATTCACGCAACCAAGTCCTTAGTGAATAACTATACCACAAGACCAACTCATATAACTATATATTGGTATAGCCACCCACAATCGTGTGCGTAACACAACCGGCACAAACAATCTTAACATTATACATACATCATCCATCACTATACACCAACCACATACAATACACCAATGTACATAGAGTATACCCACTCAAGCTTGAGTGAGACTCAAATCATAGCAGAGGATTCTACATACACAACACATCATCCCTACATATACCCATACTATCTAATGCATACACGTCCACCAACATATCCATATACATATCAAGATGTCAAATACCCTTAATATCTACTCAGGTAATATCGCACATTTCAATCACTTCATATACCATGATATTATTACAAACATCAGCACACCTATAATCACAATACTCTCCCTAATAAAAGTATTTACCTATAGTCACACCCAAGCATCGTATATATTCATACCATATCCATCCACCTATAATTGGTACATCAATACATTTACTTCATACATTAGTCAAGATATGCAATAACAGTGTATACCTCATGGTATACACGCATACGACAGCCACGATAGCAAGCAATACCAATCAAAATTATATTTCTACTACCATATATATATCACCTATATACTCACGCAGCAATTACATAACTACTCACATCTACGCACAATACGTAACTACGTACGAGCACACACTCACGAGTACAACACATAGGTCACATAATATGCCTACCCACTTTAACTATACACACACCCATTATTATCACACCCAGCATACATATAGTTTCACCAATCATATTATTTCAACCATCATAAGTATCTCCAACTACATACACTCTATTCAGACATTCCAATACAGAATCTTATATACATAGACGCCCCTAGAGTGGTATAGCTATCCTCGCACATATCCATAAACATTAACACACTTACAATTTCATAACATCATGAATAACTCTGAGTACGTATATATATATCACACAATAGGCACACATTATCATACTATAGGGGGTACACTCTTCAAGCCTACATACTCAACTTAGGTACATGCGCTACGACAACATCACCAAAAGTCTAAGGACCCACTACTAACTGGCGCGACGTAAATAACGGCGAACACTAGTGGAATAACTAAGCAGAAGGAAGGAAACCAAGATTAGATGGCGCAATGAAACAAGATCGTAAAAATGGGTTCAGGTAGGGCGAGGACAAGGAGGTAAATAGATCAAGTGGAACGGGGATATAATTGTGGATGTTTAGGCGGGGAGAAAGATATAAACATCACTCTCATAAGTTTTCGGAAATGATACATGAATAGCGAAAGTCAAAGACACTAAAAGTATAAAACGGTCATATTTTGAAAAGTTGGAATTCCCCTCCGTAAAAACGATATTTGAAGATCGATAAAATCAGTTGTTCGAAATAAGTTTGAGTTGAATGCACATAATAAGAGGAAATGATTTATTGGTTTAACGAAAATCATTATGAAAGGAAGTAGATCGTTCATACGCACATTAAGGACGTAGTTTTAGAAAATATTATACGGCAGTGATTTAACAATGTTGGCAAAAGTTTGAAACGAAATTAAATTAACGAAAGAATTTTAAACTCATGCCAAATACTTACAAAGTCTTTAAGCCAGGAAAAAGCTCAAATAATCAATATTGAAACTACCTTTTAGTGTAGCCAGGATTTGCCAATAGAAATCGTTTTACACAAAGCTCTTAACATACGGGCTAATGAGCCTAATACGGATATATGAAAACATTCGAAATTCAATTTAGTTTAGAAATTATTCTAAAAGCATGTGTGGTGAACGGAAAACTTAGTAGTAGGTTTGTCAAAGTTTGTAATAAGCTTTAAAACCAAATTATGGAAGGTCTAGATCGTGAGAAAGTTATGAAGACGTAATTTCCCAAAAATTGTAATAGAGAAAATGTTGAACATATCCTTGGTTGGTTGAAAGCTGAAATCATGTGTAACTTGAAAAGTATATTAAAGGAAACGCGATGAGTCAATTGTATGGCATAAGTAAGATAAGGAAAATTATAGATCGAATTGGGCAAAAATAAAGGTGCGGTTCAGAATAAAATTTATATAAGAAGGGACAAGGTATTTTCATGGGTACGGAAGGTATAGACTGGCAAAATACAATGGGTTAGTATTCCAAATTTTCGACAAAAGTTTTAGAGATCCTTAAGTCAACGAAGGAGCATGAAGTATAAATATATGAATATTAAAATTTCAAACGAATTTAAACTTAGGAAAAAGGGAAGTCGAAGGGATACCTTCAGAAAAGTCAAGATTTGCAACGGAGAGGTCCGAAAATATTTTACGGCAGTAGTTTAATATAATATTTCGGTAAAATTTTGAAATTCGAAGAATGAAATCCGATCAACTATAGTGTGAAAATTTAGGCCCATGCTAAATGCTTACAAGTTTTAAAACTGAAGGGAAATTCCAAATAAATATCATTTAAAAATACTTTTTAGAAGGACCCGGATTTGCCAAATCACTGATTTATACAAGACCTTAAAGTACGAGTTCAATGGACCTAGAACTGATATATGAAAATAATTGAAGTTCTACTTATCTTGGAAGATATTCTAAAGTAATCAAAATAGTAGTAAAGCTCTTAAAACCATAATACGAGAAATATTGGTTAGCAAAAGCTACGAGATTAAAAATTTCAACCAATAGACTTCAAAATCTACGAAGGGATTTTAACTCGATCGAATAGGAAGGAATTAAATATTTAAGAAAAAGGGGGGCCATCAAGAATTGCTTCTACACGAAGCACCAGGATGCAACGCACATTGATGCACCAGAGTCAAGAGGACTCGTGCCAGAAACATGCAAACTCAAATCACACTCAACAACCAACCCAGCAATCAAACTCCATTCTAGCAAACATAACATATTCAAGCAACCAAACATATTCTAACAAACAAGACTGTCAAAAGGAAGAAGGTAACTAGACTGAGGGTTACCTGCAATAACCCCATCCACAGTCTCAGTCTCAACTACAGCCATCGGGGAAGCCTGCCTCCTCAGCGGAAAAGCCTGTCGAAAAGCCTGCTTCTGTGAAACAAGGGCTGCCCCACGTCTAACAGCCACGGGTGCTTTTCGTAGTTGAGCTCCGACCGGCGCTTTCCCCAGACGCCTAGCCCTCAGACAGTTCTTTAAGGTATGCGCTGCAGCGCCACAAATCAAGCACTGGCCCAGCTTCCGCCTGCACTGTTCCTTCTTATGACCAATCTTGCCACAATGATGGCACACCTTCCGACTTGGCCCAGCTTCCGGTGCTTGCTGCTGCGGAACTCCATCCGACGCCTTCCGCAGCAGATTTGCATGCCGATAATCCTTCGCCGAATGAGTGGCACCACCACAAACCAAACACTGACCTAGAAAGCTTCTGCACGACCCCTTGAGGTGCCCGGTCTTACCGCAGAAATAGCAAGCCTTCAGAGCAGATCCACCACCAGCTCGGGTCTGACGTCTTCTAGCCATCTAGCGCCAGGGAAACGGGCCAAAATTAGACTCAGAGCTTAATGACTCGGATGTCGAACTTAGTTCATTGGACATTCTAATATTATTATCATTATTCCGATAATCGCAGTTATAGAAGGACCTGCATGGGCCACCAACAAAACATGTCACGCCCCGCTTCCCTAAAATGGAGGCAAGACGTGAAAAGGTCCGCACGAGAGTGGAGCTGTGAAGCCCCAAACCCGATAAGCGTCAATAAAACATAAGCAGGTCCATGTAACCACAACGGAACACCAATAATAATACAAGGAGAGACTGAAATAAAATCTCATATCTCACAAATTGTCCAACATGAAAATAAGTTCAACATCCAGAAAAGCCACCAGGCTAAAAGAAAGAGTCTAAAGGCCCAGAACAAGGCCAACAAAAGCAACATCGCAACAAAGTATAGGTGCTACGCACCGACAACAAAATAGCAGTCTAAGCAAGAGGAAAACACAACGAAGACACTAGGACTGGTCCCCAGTGTCCACGTACTCCCCGTCAAACACAAGCTCGGGCTCGGCGTCAGCAAACACCTCGTCCTCAACAAGGTACTCAGGCTCGGGATCTAACATGTGTCACCCAAAAGAGTAAAGGGGCACATGTCAGCAAGTCTAAAAGACTTGGGCAAGGAAACTGAAAGTAAAACAACTAGCAACCTAGCAGTTTTAGTATGCATGACATGGCAGTTATACATGAGTGCACAAGCAAGACATGGTGAACGATAAGTACAAGAGAACAATTATCGGGACAAGACAAGAGTAGCCAAGCTACTAACAATCTCAATCAATTCACTATTCACGTTTCACTGTTGTTTATAGATGTTTACGCCTTACAGCTGAACGGTTTGGCATTCACGCTGAGTGGCCGCTTAACAACTACCCCAAACCCAGAGGTTACGCCTTACAACTGTAGTTGCTGATCAGGCAGACTCCCAGTTGAATGACCGCTTAACTCTTACCCCATCCCACACGTAAATAAGCCAGGGTCCCTGTACATGAGCCCAGCAAGTGAGCCAGGGTTGCCCCGCGCTGGAGCTTGTTTTCCTAGTTCACAATTCAATATCGAGCATTGGGGTTAGCAACTCATTATGCTCGCTTCTGGTCACGAGCCAGGAAACACAAGTAATGTAGCGATGCTACGCAATCACGAGATCACTTAAGGAATTCAATGACATGACAATTAATTCGCGTACCGTTAATGGAAAGTAAACATGACATGGTAATTGTGCAACATGTTAAATGTCGGAACTAGCTTCGTTGTCAAGCTAGTTCCTAAATTTGCGCCTAGGCGAGTATCATTTCGTCGCCTAGCCTCTTTTACGCCTACAACAAGCAAATGGCCTAAAACTTGGACTAAACCCTAAGTGGCAAGTTTCACTTGCCTAGCACCGGAAATGACGATCGCGAAGGTTCATCTCACGGATGCTAATCTACGAGGAGTCGCTGTTATGGAGAAACAATCAACAAACAATACTCATTTCATTAGGGTTTCATAACAACACAATAGGTTATGAAAACATCAAGAGATCGATATCTTACCGTGAGGAGGCGGAAGAAACACTCCGGAGAACCTAGGGACCAGATCTGGAAACGAATGGAGAAGTTTGGAGAACTAGGGTTTTTGGGGGATTTTGGGGATTTGATGAGATTTTGGGGAAGATGAGGGGTAGAATGTGTTGAGGGATGGTTTGGATGTTGGATTTAGGGCTTGGGATGAACGAATAAGGGTTTAAGGAAGATGGGGGCTCAAAGGGGGAGAAACTAGGGTTTTAGGTCGAGTGGAGGAAGAAGAAAACGTTTGGGAGGGGTATAAATAGGATGGGCTGGCGGCTGCCCAGAAATTAGGGTTTTAACACAGATTAGTCGGTCAAAGAGCAACCACTGACCGACTAGTTTGGAAACTAGTCGGTCGGTTGACCAACGCAGACCAACTAAGTGTAAACAGTAACTCCTGTACAGAATTAGGATTTAGATTTAGTCGGTCAATGAACAATGGATGACCGACTAGTTTGGCAACTAGTCGGTCGAGAGATGAACTTAGACCGACTAAGAATGAACAGTACTGATACCAAAATTTAGATGATGTGTTAGTCGGTTAAAGAAGCATTGCCGACCGACTAGTTTGCAACCTAGTCGGTCAACCAACGTTCTCAGACCGACTAACGATAAACAGTAACTCCTGAATTATAATCAAAGCCCACTAGTCGGTCCATTAAGGATTGCCGACCGACTAGATTGAGATCTAGTCGGTTGGTTCTCCTTCTTGAACCAACTAACATGCACGAAAAGCACTGATTCGAAGCGCGAAGCTTCGGGAAGATTTCTATGGCTTCTAGGATCGATTTATACTCTAAGATATGAGCGATTTGAAGCTCGTCACAAATGACTTACTCCGAAATCGACGATCGAAGGAAGAAGCTAGAAAATCACGACGAAACGATCGAAAGTGAAGGCTATGGCGACGAAACCACACATCCAAGGAGAAAATCCACCAAGCATATACTTTAATACAGATAATCCAATTACACGAAAACCAGTCGTTACATATCGTTTGTTTGCAATTGTATTTTATTGGTGTCACATTTTTATTTCCGCATTGTTGGTTGAGTTTACAAGATAATTAAGAATTATCTTCTTAATTATTTTAAAGTACTATTCATCCCCCCCTCTAGTACTTGTGTTGTAGCTATCAGGGCATTACATTTGGTATCAGAGCCAAGTTCATAGCTATGTCTTCCAACGACAATAAGACCGTTCGTCCACCTTCAGACTACAGCACCTTCAGGAACCGTGAAGGAGCTTCTTCGGTGATGGAAGGACACTCCTCGACTAGGCCTCCCTTCTTCAACGGTACCAATTATGGGTACTGGAAATGCCGTATGAAAACGTTCCTCCGGAGCACCTCACTATAGAGAGCTACGATGACGGAGTATGTCGAGCCCGCTGAAGAAGATTTCGTGAAGTGGACTACCGCGGAGGTCGCCGCGGAGGTAACCAATGCCAAGGCAATGAATGTCTTGCAATGCGTTTTGGAGCCCGAAGACTTCAACAAGATATGCACATGTAAGAGTGCATATCAAATCTGGAACTCACTCCTCATCTTGCATGAAAGAACGAGTAGGGTAAGAGACTCCAAACTCACCGTTGTTAATAAAGATTACGAGTTATTTCATATGCAACAAGGTGAGAAGATGAAGAAGTACTATGCTCGCTTCGTTGACATCACCAACGAGTTGGAGGCTCTTGGAAAGACCTACACCCAAAAGGAGAAAGTCTCAAAGATCATTGACGGACTTCCTTCTTGTTGGGAAAAGCGTACCTTCGCCATCGAGGAAGGTAACGATATGAATAAATATACCGTCGTTCAACTAATGGGTACCTTGATGTCTTATGAGGTATGCAAGGATAGCAAAATAAATATGCAAGACAAGATGAAGTCTTACTTGAAGCAAGACGAGCCAAAGAAAAAGGCGATTGCGTTCAAGGCCGCTCCATCTACATCTACCGATGATGAAGAATCGGAAGAAGAGTTGGACTTGGAATCCATTGCCCTCATGGAAAAGAAGTTTAACCGATTCTTCCGAAGAGGTAACTTCAAGAACAAATCTAAGTTTAGTTCTTCTAACGCCTGTGCTCCTTTGGGTTTCAAATGTAACAAGCCAGGACACATGAAAGCGGATTGTCCTCAAAACAAACACAAGGAGAAGTGGAAGGCACCAAAGTTCGACAAGTCAAAGAAGTACAAGAAAGGGTACAAGAAAGGGCATGTCGGCACATTCACCGACTCGGACGAGGACTCCTCAAGTGGAGAGTCGGATGATGAGCAAGTCGAGCAAGCACACATGTTCTTCTTGGCTAGAGAGGAACATGATCAAGAGTCTTCCTTCGATGATAGCAAGGATGAAGGCGATGAGGTAACTATGGATGACCTTAGATTAGCTAACGAGCAAATATGGTCTAAGTATTCTAAATTAGTAAATAGATATACTAAGACTAAAGATGAGCTAGCTAGTCTCCAAACCTCACCTAAGCCTATCGTCATCAACAACGACACTGTTGTTGAAGACTTGAGAAATGAGATTGTAAATCTCAAATCTCAACTTGAGCATGTTCATATTGAGGAATCGGATGAACGCGAGATGGCGGATTTGATTTCTCGAAACTCAACTTTGAATATTGAGAATGAGAATCTAAAATCTCGTGTTTGTGTACTCACATCGCAAGTGTCCACGTTGGATGCTTCTATGCATTCTCTCACCGAGAAGTATGAGTGCACATTAGGCCGAATTAATAAATTCAATAAAGGTAATGACCATTTGGATAATATCCTAAATGACTTACTTCCGGCCAATCATCACATTGGCTTCGGGTATAAGATGGGAAATTCATCCAAATCGTCCACTACCTTTGTTAGGCCAACTTCTGATGCCTCAACGAGTGGGAGCAAACACCCCATTGGTAGTTCTTCTACAAATGGTGCTTCCACTTCGTACACGCCCTCGTTTGGAAAGAAACCCACTTTGGGTGGACCTCCAAAGAAGGGTCATGTATTTATGTACACCAATACCATACCACATAGGAACACACATCCTACTCCACCGGTTCACAATTATGATGATTTTTATGCTTCACGTCCACGAGCACGTGCACACCAAGTGAGACACCCTCACGCACGTGTTCCCCCACATGCATATGTTCATCCACATCACTATCATATGAATGATTACCATCATGCATCATATCATATGTCGCCACCACCATTTCATCATGTGCCATATGCTTATTCACGTTATGCATTTCCTAGGCCACCTCCTCATAGGCCACATGCATCACGTAGAAATCAACAATGTATGCATGCTTCCAATAGGAATAGAGCTCCCAAAATATTCACTATTTGGGGCCCGAATAACACCAATATGCATGAAAAACAAGCTTACATGAATTCCTATTTTATGAATGTCGTGCATAATGATGATTATGTGGGGAAGTCTAAGTCCAATTGGACTTGGCTTCCAAAGGTCTAATCTTTTAGGACCCAATGACCTTGGGTACCATGGAATGATATGTCTTATCTTCAGGTACTCAAGAAAAAGAAACGGAGCAACAAATCCAAATTTAGCTCCAAGAATAATTGGATACTCGATAGCATGTATTCAAAACACATGACGGGTGATGCTCAATTGCTCTCCGGAGTGGTGCCCATTGCTAATGGGAACCGAGTAGTCGTTGGAGGTAACGAGAGCGGAACCATCATTGGTGTTGGTAAAGTAGGTAATCCTTCTAAACCACTAATAAGTGATGTTTACCTTGTTAAAGGATTAAATCACAATCTTATTTCAATAAGCCAACTTTGTGACAAAGGTTACAAAGTTAGCTTTGTGAAAGGAATGTGTCATATTTTGAGTAAAGATACTAATAATGTGTTATTCTCTGGCACACGCCATAAGGATATTTATATATTAGATCTTCCAAAATCACATGAACAATGTCTCATTGCCAACACAAGTGAACAACACTTATGACATCGACGTTTTGGTCATGTGAACTTTGGAACACTTTTTAAGCTTTCCAAGTTAAATTCTATTAAAGGATTTCCTAAGCTTGTTGTTCAAAAGAAAAGCATTTGTGACTCATGTCAACGAGGCAATCTTCCTAAATCGTCATTTAAACCTAAGAAAAGCATTTCATCTAAGAGGCCTCTAGAGCTTTTACATCTAGATCTTTTTAGGCCAACTAGAGTTGCTTCATTAGGAAATGCACGATATGGACGTGTCATCGTTGATGAATTTTCTAGATTTACTTGGGTATTTTCCTTAAGTAATAAAAATGATACTTTTGAAAACTTCACAATATTTGTTAAGAAAGTACAAAATCTCATTGGAACCACCATTGTCACTATTCGTAGTGATCATGGAGGGGAATTTGAGAATGAGTCTTTCTCAAATTTTTGTGATGAAGTTGGTATTACTCACACCTTTTCTTTCCCTCGCGCACCCCCTCAAAATGGTGTTGTTGAGAGGAAGAATAGGACGCTAGTGGAATGTGCTCGCACTATGCTTGATGATAGCCAACTTGGCCATCAATTATGGGCAGAAGTAGTACATACCGCTTGCTATGTGTTTAATAGAATACTCTTGAGGCCCGGCACCAAACAAACTTGTTATGAATTGTTGTTTGGTAGATTGCCTCAAGTTAAACATTTTCGTGTTTTCGGTGTAAAATGTTTTATCAAAAACACGTATGGAAGTTTGGACAAGTTTGATCCAAGATCCGATGAGGGGATATTTGTTGGATATTCCTCACGTAGCAAAGCCTACCGGATATACAACAAAAGAACCTCAACGATGGAGGAATCACTTCATGTTTCATTCAATGAAAACTTTGTCCCTTCTAGAATTACTAATGATGGTGACTCCATGGATGTTTTATGTGATTCTATTGGTAATTCTAATTCTATTGATTCTAATGTTACTAATGTTGAATATTGGACTCCCCGGATTTGGTTTTGGATGATGAGCAAACATAAATAATTCATGAACTAACAATTTGTGAGCGCAGTATTGGAGATCGTCGCCAATTTCACGAGAATATTCAAATCGACATCTCAACACTTCCAAAAGCTCGTATTCAAGCCTAAAGCTTCGTTGAAGCTCATGCAACGCTTTGGAAATAATGAAGATTCAATCGAAGCTCTCAAAGACCGTTTATTAAGGTTTTATTTATAGTCTTTTAGTTTCGATTGATAGAATGTTAAGCCTTGAGTATATCTTACGTTTCTATCTTCATTTCGCTCATTTCATAGCTCTAGGATTCTTGCACATGTTCACTCTAATTTCCTCGAAGCGTCGCGCTTCGATTCGGACCTTGTTGTGCATGTTAGTTGGTACAAGAACAAGTACTGACCGACTAGATGGAGATCTAGTCGGTCGGCCACTGTTCTTGGACCGACTAGTTTCAGTCAGTTAAATCTTTGTTCTTTACTGTTTACAGTTAGTCGGTCTACGTTGACTCACCGACCGACTAGTTTGTGAACTAGTCGGTCAGTGATGCTTCTTTGACCGACTAGTTGTGATTTACTGTACATGCCAAATTTCTCCTAAGCTACTGTTTACCGTTAGTCGGTCTAAGAACGTTTGATGACCGACTAGTTGACAATCTAGTCGGTCAACTTTTGTTCTTGGACCGACTAAGTCAACTTGCCTTCAGACTAGTTTTCTAGGTCTGAAATTCTATCTCTTCTCTGATCTGCTCTTAGTCGGTCCATGCTTTGTGACTGACCGACTAGTTGATGAACTAGTCGGTCAGTGATTGTTCTTTGACCGACTAATTCTCCCAGATTTCTTTCCGTTGGAGATTGACCTAACTTATGTTTTTGGGTTCCTATAAATACGAACCTAGGTCATTTCTATCTTCAATAGAGCTGCCATTAAGAGATTCATTGAGCCCTAAAGAGATAGCCATTCTCCCTCAAATCTAAAGCTCTCTTCCTCACAAGAAAGCCATTCTCTCTCATTTCTAGATCTAGAGAGAAGCTTGTTCTTGGTGAGCTCTTCAAGCTATTGCTTGATCCAAGTCTCCAACTCTTCCCTAGGCACCCATTGCTGCTCATTTCCTTGGTGCTAGGGCTTGGTGACTTCATCTTCCTCAAATCCTTCATTCCACCTATTGGGTAAGAAAAACTCAAGGTATAGGATTTTGTGGTAAGAGTATTTATTTCATTTAAACTCTTTATATTGCTTATTGGCTCTCTCGGTTGTGAGAGAAGTTTGTGATCCCGGGTTGTGGGATTCACTTTGCCATTGCATGTATGATTTGATCTTGTGAAGGTTTTTCACAAGATATTAATAGTGGAAATCTTGAGTTAGGGTTTCTAACTCAAGTATCCGGAGGGGATCCGGGTGGTTGGGACGTAGGATCACCGGGAACAAGTCGGGGAGACTTGGGTGGATCCGAACCCATTAACATCGTTTGTTAGCTTTGTTTATTTCATTGTTGTCAATCAATTTAAGCTTCCGCAAATTGATTTGGTGGTTGTTTGCAATTTAATTTGGAATTATACGCCTTATTATTTTAAAGTACTATTCACCCCCCCTCTAGTACTTGTGCAGTAGCTGGTAGGGCATTACATTTGGTATCAGAGCCAGATTCTCAGCTATGTCTGCCAACGACAACAAGACCGTGCGTCCACCTTCCAACTATGACACCTTCAGGAACCGTGAAGGAGCATCTTCCGTGATGGAAGGACATTCCTCTACGAGGCCTCCATTCTTCAACGGTACCAACTACGGGTACTGGAAGTGTCGGATGGAAACCTTCCTCCGAAGTGCATCTTTATGGAGAACTACAATGAAGGAGTATATTGAACCCGAAGAAGAAGATTTTGAGAAATGGACTACCGTGGAGGTCGCCGCGGAGGTAAGCAATGCCAAGGCAATGAACGCCTTGCAATGTGCATTGGAGCCCGAGGATTTCAATAAGATATGCACATGTAAGAGTGCATATCAAATTTGGAACTCCCTCCTCATTCTACATGAAGGGACGAGTAGGGTAAGAGACTCTAAACTCGTAGTCGTAACCAAAGATTACGAAATGTTTCATATGCAACAGGGCGAGAAGATGAAAGAATATTACGCTCGTTTCGTTGACATAATAAACGAGTTAGAGGCCCTCGGCAAGATCTACACTCAAAAGGAGAAGTGCTTAAAGCTTATTGAAGGACTTCCCTCTTCTTGGGAAAAACGTACCTTCGCCATCGAGGAAGGTAATGACATGGACAAATATACCGTAGTTCAACTAATGGGTACTTTGATGTCATATGAGGTACGCAAAGATAGCAAGGTGAAGCTACAAGAAAAGATGAAGTCATATTTGAACCTAGATGCGCCTAAGAAAAAGGCGATTGCATTCAAGGCAGCTTCATCCACCTCTACCGATGATGAGAACTCGGAAGAAGAAATGGACATGGAATCCATTGCACTCATGGCAAAGAAGTTCAATCGCTTCTTCCGAAAGGGTAACTTCAAACACAAATCTAAGTTTACATCTACTAACGCCTCTCCACATTTGTGCTTTAAATGCAATAAGCCAGGACACATCAAAGCGGATTGTCCTCAAAACAAGCAAAAGGAGAAGTGGAAGGCGCCAAAGTATGACAAGTCCAAGAAGTACACGAAAGGAAACAAGAAGGGACTTGTCGGAGCTACCTTCACCGACTCCGAGGATTCCTCAAGCGGAGAGTCGGACGATGAGCACGTGGAGCAGGCACACATGTGTTTCATGGCAAGAGAGGAGCACGATCAAGGATCCTCCTCTTCCGATGATAGTGATGAAGAAAGCGATGAGGTAACGATGGATGATCTTAGGGATGCTAACACTCAACTTTGGTCAAAATATACTAAGTTAGTAAATAGATATACTAAGGTAAAAGATGACCTAGCTAGCATTCAAACATCGCCTAAGACTATCATCACCAACAACGACACCGTTGTTGAAGAGTTAAGAAATGAGATAGTAAATCTCAAATCTAAACTTGAACATGTTAGCATTGAGGATGCGGAAGAACATGAGATAGCGGATTTAACTTCTCAAAACTCGACTTTGAGTATTGAGAACGAGAATCTTAAATCTCGTGTTTATGTGCTCACTTCGCAAATATCCACTTTGGATACTTCCTTGCGTTCTCTCAAAGAGAAATAT
This sequence comes from Scilla litardierei, assembly GCA_030789695.1. Taxonomy (NCBI): domain Eukaryota; kingdom Viridiplantae; phylum Streptophyta; class Magnoliopsida; order Asparagales; family Asparagaceae; genus Scilla; species Scilla litardierei. The sequence continues at coordinate 35,623,330 of CM061142.1, forward strand.
GAGGACACATTGGGCCGAATCAACAAATTCAACAAGGGTAAAGGCCATTTGGATAATATCCTAAAAGATTTACTTCCGGCCAAGCACCACATTGGCTTGGGGTATATGATGGGAAATTCTTCCAAGTCGGTCACTACCTTTGTTAGGCCAACTTCCGAAGCCTCAACGAGTGGGAGCAAACACTCTATTGGTAGTTCATCTACCAATGGTACTTCCACCTCGTCCACACCCTCTTTCGGAAAGAAACCCACATTGGGTGGACCTCCAAAGAAGGGGCATGCTTATATGTACACCAATTCCATGCCACGTAGGAACACACGTCCTACTCCACCATCTCACACTTATGATGATTTTTATGCAACACATTCTCGGGCACGTGCACACCAAGTGAGACACCCTCACGCACGTGTTCCCACACATGCATATGTACACCCACCTCATCATATGAATAATTCTCGTCGTGCACCATTCCATCATGTCCCGTATGCCTATCCACAACATGCATCACGTAGAAATCAACGTCGCATGCATGCACCCAATAGGATGATGGCTCCCAAAGTTTTCACGATTTGGAGCCCAAAGGACACAAGCATGGACGAAAAACAAATATATATGAATGCTTATTTTTCGGATGTTGTGCATAGTAAGAATTATGTGGGGAAGTCTAAGTCCACTTGGACTTGGCTTCCAAAGGTCTAATCCCTTGGACCCAATGACCTTGGGTACCATGATATGAAACTTATCTATCTTTAGGTACTCAAGGAAAAGAAAAAGAAAAGGAGCAACAAATTTAAATTTAGCTCCAAAGGGAATTGGATACTCGATAGCGGGTGCTCCAAACACATGACGGGTGACGCTCGATTGCTCTCCGGAGTGGTTCCCATTGTGAATGGAAACCGCGTCGTATTTGGAGGCAACGAGAGCGGAACCATCATAGGTGTTGGTAATGTCGGTAACCCTTCTAAACCATTAATTAGTGATGTGTATCTTGTTAGTGGTTTAAATCATAATCTTATTTCAATAAGTCAACTTTGTGACAAAGGTTACAAAGTTAGCTTTGCGAAAGGATTGTGTCATATTTTAAGAAAGGATAATGAAAAATTATTATTTTCCGGAACTCGTCGTAAAGACATTTATATTTTGGATCTTCCTAAGTCATATGAACAATGTCTCGTTGCCAACACAAGTGAACAACACTTATGGCATCGACGCTTTGGACATGTGAACTTTGGAACACTATATAAGCTTTCAAAATTGAATTCTATTAAAGGTTTTCCGAAGCTTGTTTTTGAAAAGAAAAGTTTTTGTGATTGTTGTCAACGCGGCAAGCTTCCTAAATCTTCATTTAAACCTAAGAAAAGCATCTCTACAAAACGGCCACTAGAGCTATTACATCTAGATTTATTTGGGCCAACTAGAGTAGCTTCCTTAGGAAATGCAAGGTATGGACTTGTCATCGTAGATGACTATTCAAGATTTACTTGGGTATTTTTCTTGTGCAATAAAAATGAAGCTTTTGAAAACTTCACAATTTTTGTTAAGAAAGTACAAAATCTCTTAGGAAACACCATTGTCACTATTCGTAGTGATCATGGAGGTGAATTTGAGAATGAGTCTTTTGAGACATTTTGTGATGAAGTTGGTATTACTCACACCTTCTCTTTCCCTCGTGCACCGCCTCAAAATGGTGTAGTTGAGAGAAAGAATAGGACGCTAGTGGAGTGTGCTCGCACTATGCTTGATGATAGCCAACTTGGCCATCAATTTTGGGCGGAAGCGGTACACACCGCTTGCTATGTGTTTAATAGAATACTTTTGAGGCCCGGCACTAAACAAACTTGTTATGAATTGTTGTTTGGTAGGCTGCCTCAAGTTAAACATTTTCGTGTTTTTGGTTCGAAATGTTTTATTAAGAACACATATGGTAGTTTGGACAAATTCGATCCGAGATCCGATGAGGGGATTTTTGTGGGATATTCTTCGCGTAGCAAAGCCTACCGGATATTCAACAAACGAACCTCGACGATCGAGGAGTCGCTTCATGTCTCATTTAATGAAGGATTTGTTCCAACTAGAATTTCAAATGATAATGATTCTATGGATGTTTTATGTGATTCATTTGATAATTCTAAGTCTATTGATTCTATTGAGACTAACCCGACTAATGAAGTTGTTGAGAATGTTCCAAGTGATCAAGGTATTCCCAAGCGACTTCATGTCATTCGCGACCATCCCCATGAGCAAGTAATTGGCAATATTCAAGATAGTGTCAAGACAAGATCACAAGTTCACCACTTCGCCAATTGTGCCTTTGCCTCATCGATAGAGCCAAAGAATATAGTTGAAGCATGCGAAGATAGTGCTTGGATACTTGCCATGGAGGAGGAGCTCATTCAATTCGAGAGGAATGAAGTGTGGGAGCTTGTTCCATTGCCTTCGAAGAACCACACCGTCATAGGGACAAAGTGGATTTTCAAGAACAAAACCGACGAAAACCAAGTCGTCGTCCGGAACAAAGCTCGGTTAGTAGCTCAAGGCTATCGACAAGAGGAAGGTATTGATTTCGAAGAATCCTTCGCTCCGGTAGCTAGATTAGAATCAATTAGATTACTTTTGTCTTTTGCATGCCATAAGAATTTTAAATTATTTCAAATGGATGTTAAAAGTGCTTTTTTAAACGGAGATGTCGTTGAGGAAGTTTACGTTTCTCAACCTCCGGGCTTCATAAATGAAAAATTTCCAAATCACGTTTTTAAACTAAAGAAAGCTCTTTATGGTTTGAGACAAGCTCCTCGAGCTTGGTATGATCGCCTAAAGAATTTTCTTTTGGATTTGAATTTTAAAATGGGCGAAGCCGATTCAACTCTTTTTGTTAAGCATGCGAATAATGATATTTTATTAGTACAAATTTATGTTGATGATATCATTTTCGGTGCTACTAACTTCACTCTTTGCGAAGAGTTTTCTAATGTTATGAAGGAACAATTTGAGATGAGCCACATGGGCGAACTCAAATATTTCTTAGGACTCCAAATTCGCCAAATGAACGATGCAATCTTCATCCACCAAACGAAGTACACGGTGGAGTTGCTAAAGCGATTTGGAATGGAGAATACCTCCGGGAAAAAGACTCCAATGAGCACGACTACGCATCTTGACAAGGATACGGGCGGTAAGGATGTAGACATTCGTTTATATCGAGGTATGATTGGTAGTTTGCTTTATCTTACCGCAAGTAGGCCCGATATTATGTTTGCCGTATGTATATGTGCTCGTTATCAGTCTCAACCTAAGGAGTCTCACTTAGTAGCGGTAAAGCGTATTTTTCGCTATCTAAGTTACACTTTAGATTTTGGATTACTTTATCCGAGATCTAGCACTTATGAGTTAATCTCATATAGTGATGCCGATTATGCGGGATGCAAATCCGACAGGAAAAGTACTAGTGGCACTTGCCATTTTATAGGAAATTCTCTTGTCTCTTGGTTTTCCAAGAAGCAAAATTCCGTATCACTTTCAACCACCGCGGCGGAATATATTGCCGCCGGTGCCGCGTGTGCTCAGGTTCTTTGGATGAGACACACACTTAAAGACTTTGGTATAAATTGTGATACTTGCCCTATCATGGTTGACAACCAAAGTGCAATATGTCTTTCCAAGAACCCGGTACATCATTCCCGTTCGAAACACATAGATGTCCGCCACCACTTTTTAGATGACCATGTTGCTAAAAAGGACATCATTCTAGTGTACGTTGAAACCCAAAAGCAAATCGCCGATATTTTCACGAAACCCCTAAAGGAGGACTCCTTTGTGCGGTTGCGTCGAGAATTGGGGATTATGGGTGAATCCGAAATATAGGATTCATGTTTCATTCAATAATTTTGCATGCTATTATTCTTGACAATATCTCATTCATGCTAGAATTATTGGATTTTTCGAGAATTTTAAGTGTTATCTTAATTTTTCGTTCGATTTGTGCGTAATCGTCAAATTTCTGTTTTTCGATGTTTAATGGGGTAGTTTAGATGTCTATTGAGAGTTTTGAGATTTTTCGTCCAAGCGTATTATGGAGAGAACTTAATTTTCAAGTTTTTGACTCTTTGGTCGGTTCATGTTCAGTGACCGACTGACTAGATTGAGATCTAGTCGGTCAGTAATCGAACGCAGACCGACTAAATCTTGTCAGTCTTCTTGGATTCAGCCACTGTTTGCACCTAGTCGGTTCAAGCTCATTTACCGACCGACTAGTTTGTGAACTAGTCGGTCAGTGCTTGAACTGTGACCGACTAGTTGTGCCAGGGGTTGTTTGGTCATTTGGGAAATCGACCGACTTAAACTCAGTTTAGTCGATCGATTTCCATTCTAATCGATCGAAAACTCAGTTCACTCCGCTCAAAACCCCGACCCTTCCCCTTCCGATCGACTTCCGGCCTCTTTCCGATCATCTCCGTCGTCGCCGGCCGTCGTTCTTCCTCCTAGGGTAAACCTACCTCCTCCCTCTCCTATCTAGGGTTTCGTTTTCAGCTCTAGGGTTAGGTTTCTCTGCCTAGGGTTCTAAATTTCTTCCTCTAGGGTTTCGGATTTCTAGGGTTGTGCTAGGATTCGTTGATTTGATCTCGTGTCTTGCTTCGACTATGGCAAGAACACGCATTCCGATCCCTTCCTCTAACCCCTCTCCGATGACCGTTGATCCAACCTCTTCGGATCCCGAGCATCCAACCCCTACGAAGCGTAGAGCCAAGACCACCCATCCTTCGTCGTCTTCGCCTCCTCTCAAGAAGAAGAGGACGACGACCGCCAAGCCTAGAGGTCAACCCAAACCCAAACCCAAACCTAAGCCAAAGGCCAAATCTCTTGCCTCTCCTTCTTCGTTCCATACTCCTACCGATTCCGATACGGAGTATAATCCCGAGACCGAGACTCATAGGGAACCCACTCCTCCTATTCATCCCGAGTCTAGCACCCACCCTCGTACGTCTTCTCGAAAGCCTAAGGGAAAGGCTCCGATGCCGGTGGGCGGTGTCGATATTTCCTTATGTCGCGATGACCCTTTGTGTCTTGCGGCATATAATCGTATCGAACATTGTCCGCTGCTTCTGGAGCATTTCGTCCAGTTCAGCGACTTCATAGGGCTAGCTGATCTTCTGTCGTCGTCGGGTCTTCTCGATTACCTTCGATTTGACCCGAAGGCGAATCCTCGCCCCTATCCTAGATTAGTGGAGCTTTTCTATGCCAATAGGATCCGGGGTCAGTACGATCAGACCCACTCTATTGAGACGACCGTTTTGGGGACTCCTATAGTCCTCACTGCGGAAATCTTAGGAGAGATTCTGGGTATCTCTTCGTCTGGCCTTCTTCCTTCTGATATCTCGGTAGATGATATTTCCTCTCTTGACCAGACCATCCTATCAGAGATTTTCCATCAGATTCCTCCTGCTATGATTGGCGTGCCCTCTAAATCTTTTAAGCCAAATGCTTGGGTCCTAAATTTGATTCTGAAGTCGTGCTTGCTTCCCAAGTACGGCTCCTCATCTTTACCATCCCAGCCATTTTTGAAGCTTATCTATGCGATCTTCATGGGGAGCTCGATTAATTGGGCTCGAATTATACTCGACAAGATTGATTCTTTCGAGTGTATTCAAAAGTCCAATAAATCGGCTCATATTCCTTTTCCTTGCATGTTGACCCTCGTGTTTCGTCACTTTCGTGTCACATTGCCTCGTGACGATGAGCGTCCCCTCGGTCCTCCGCTGAATGCGACGGCCGTCAAGAAATCTCTTGCGGCGCTTCGTCACGTTCAGAGGACGACTCCTTCAGCGTCTGTCCCTGCCTCTGCCACTGCCTCTGCTTCTCCCGTTGCCACCCTTGATGACGTCGTCCGGATACTTCTTCGTCACGAGTCCCGCTTGGCTCGTACCGAGGAGGTGGTCTGCCGTATGGCACGTCAGATGGGTGTTGAGCTTCCTCCTTCCGTGTCTGAGGGAGAGGAGATGGATGAGATGGATGAGGAGGACGTTGAGGAGATCTGTCGTGCTTCGACTCGTGCCCCCAAGGGCACTTCTGCTGCTGCTGGTACTTCCACTTCTGCTCCTGGAGTTGCCACCTCTTCCGGTGTTCCAGAGCCATCTGCTGCTGATCCAGTTTCCGAGCCTGCTCATGTATCTGCTGCTGCTGCTTCTGTCGAGACTCCTGCTGCTGTTGAGCCTGTTGCTGAGATCTCGACTCCTGCCCCGACGATTCCATCTGTTGAGACACCTCTTCTCCCTGCAGATCCTGAGTCCACTCCGTCGACTGGACCCACGGACGCTGCAGATCCTGCCTCCTCCTCGTGATCGTTGTTCCGAGGACTCTCCATATACACTTTGGATGATGTATTCTAGTGAGAGAGTTTTGGGTTAGGATGGGGTTGAGAGTTGCCTTGTTGTATTGCTTTTGTGCTTTCTGATTGTCGGTGTTGGATTGTATGATATGTTGATGATGATGTATTTCTTTTTGATGATATGTAGCACTTGATATGATGTATCTCTTATATTCGATGTGATATCTTTTGGATGTACTCATGTTGTCTCTATGTATATATATGTTCATCATCGATCACTTTATCTTTTATTCGTCGTGCAAATTTAATATTCGTTGAATATATTTGAAATGTGATATCGAATCGACGCATAAAAAGTTGGTTAAATGGATTTTATAGAATTGTTTTTCATGCTCAAAATTAACCAAGAATATTGAATATTGAAGAGTATGTTTCTTTATTCAAGACATGAATAAACATTTGGTATTTTTTGATGATTTTGATTATCGTTGATTTTTATTGATAATGGAAAATTTGACACACCTTGTTTTGATTTCCACATTTTTCCCTTGGTGTCAAGTTGGTCCATTGTCTTCGTCTACGACTCCCGATGTTGGATTTTACATTTCCTAATTGTTGTCGTTGTATGCCCCCCATTTTTGGGATAATGCCAAAGGGGGAGAGATAATGATAATAAATAGCGCAAATGAAAAATTTAACTCAATTTCCAAGAATCTAGTTTGATATGTTAGATTCAGGGGGAGTTAAGATACAAATAAGGATTTTCAAAATCCGATATTTCAAAAATCAATTCACTTTATTTATCTTACTCGTCTGCTTGATACAATTCATTTATATTCATTTTGGAATTAACGTGTCATCAATGCAGGGGGAGTAAGTATTTTACATTTGAATTATTATCTTTGATTATTATTTATGTTGGTTTGTCATCACCAAAAACGGGGAGAATGTTGAATATTGGACTCCCCGGATTTGGTTTTGGATGATGAGCAAACATAAATAATTCATGAACTAACAATTTGTGAGCGCAGTATTGGAGATCGTCGCCAATTTCACGAGAATATTCAAAGCGACATCTCAACACTTCCAAAAGCTCGTATTCAAGCCTAAAGCTTCGTTGAAGCTCATGCAACGCTTTGGAAATAATGAAGATTCAATCGAAGCTCTCAAAGACCGTTTATTAAGGTTTTATTTATAGTCTTTTAGTTTCGATTGATAGAATGTTAAGCCTTGAGTATATCTTACGTTTCTATCTTCATTTCGCTCATTTCGTAGCTCTAGGATTCTTGCACATGTTCACTCTAATTTCCTCGAAGCGTCGCGCTTCGATTCGGACCTTGTTGTGCATGTTAGTTGGTACAAGAACAAGTACTGACCGACTAGATGGAGATCTAGTCGGTCGGCCACTGTTCTTGGACCGACTAGTTTCAGTCAGTTAAATCTTTGTTCTTTACTGTTTACAGTTAGTCGGTCTACGTTGACTCACCGACCGACTAGTTTGTGAACTAGTCGGTCAGTGATGCTTCTTTGACCGACTAGTTGTGATTTACTGTACATGCCAAATTTCTCCTAAGCTACTGTTTACCGTTAGTCGGTCTAAGAACGTTTGATGACCGACTAGTTGACAATCTAGTCGGTCAACTTTTGTTCTTGGACCGACTAAGTCAACTTGCCTTCAGACTAGTTTTCTAGGTCTGAAATTCTATCTCTTCTCTGATCTGCTCTTAGTCGGTCCATGCTTTGTGACTGACCGACTAGTTGATGAACTAGTCGGTCAGTGATTGTTCTTTGACCGACTAATTCTCCCAGATTTCTTTCCGTTGGAGATTGACCTAACTTATGTTTTTGGGTTCCTATAAATACGAACCTAGGTCATTTCTATCTTCAATAGAGCTGCCATTAAGAGATTCATTGAGCCCTAAAGAGATAGCCATTCTCCCTCAAATCTAAAGCTCTCTTCCTCACAAGAAAGCCAT
>CM061142.1:35632127-35678527 GCA_030789695.1 Scilla litardierei
TGTTTTTGGCTGTTGTGGTGGAAAACAAATTTCCTAGTTTGGCTTCACTAATTACAGACTGCCAATCTCCCCAGAATCGATTGCTTGTACTTCCTTTAACGACTCCATCATTGAGGAGGTGAGTTCGGTTAAAAAGGCAAGTGGTGATTGGTGGGTAGGGTTACGACTTGAAGGACAGCTTTTGCAAAAGCCGTAAGGAGCTCCGGGAGGAGGCTGACTACTACAGAGGTAGGGGATCAAGGGAGTTGATCTTTTGTCAGTATTGCAAGGAGATCTTGCACGCAAGGGGAGTTTGCGCAAATTACTCCATGGGGATTGATTGAGATCATCCCTAACGGTTTGTATTGAGGGGGAGATTGTTCCCCTTTGTAATACGTGGTATTAGTGTTTGTAATCATTAATACTTAGTGGAGTTATTTGATTTTCTGGGCGAGGCCCCGCAGATGTAGGTGTGCGCACTGAACTGCGTAACCAATTTCTTTGTGTCATCTTGAGTACTGTTTTGATCCTATGTGTTTATCATTTGAGCTTGCGTACTAAATTTCAGTTTCTACTTCGTTGAAAGCATGCGAATTTGTACAGCTTGCCATTGATGATATCATGATGGCAAGGGGAGAGTCACCTTGGAATGCAGTTGGACATCATTATTGAGCAGGTTCTAGAAAAGGGCTATTCTATATACCCTTTAAAGAGAGGGTTTATTCACTATTCATTGTCAAAAATGGAAACAGTTAGATAGATTGTGTGAGGAGACAAATGATATGTCATATTTTCCATTTTGACAAAAAAACAGTGCATACATGATGTGTCCATATTTTTCATTATTTTCATATCATCATTTCACTACATCCCATGTCATTTTTCGCATCCAAATCCCACATTTTACTACGATATTGCATTTCTGACGATATATTCGAGTTTCGTAGTGTTTTATGAGTTTTCAGGGATTTTGGAGCGATTTGGGACCCCACTTGGGTATGGACACATCCGATGCATTCGTGAGCTCATTGGCGAGGCTCTGGAGAAGTTCGCCACACCTTTGGAGCCATTGGAGGAGAAGAGATGAGAGCAGGAGGAGAGGAGAGAGCAGCAGCAGCTTTAGAGAGAATTTCCCAGATGACTCGACCGAGCACAAAAGCTGCTCGGTCGAGCAGACGCAAAGAAGAGAAAGGGAGCAGATACGTTGATGGCTCGGACCGAGCAGTTCATCTGCTCGGTCGAGCAGCCTCTCTTCCCAAAGAAGCAACACGATCCGTGCAGCTTTCCGGTGACCGAGTCAGCCTCTGCTCGGACCGAGCTGAGCTGACTCGGCCTGTGCAAGTAGAGCAAGGATATTGATGAATTTGGATTTACTGTCGAGCTCGGTCGAGCAGATCAACTGCTCGGTCCGAGTGACCGAACGAGCAACGCATTGCTTGACCGAGTCACCTACTCGGTCGGCAATGCCAGGGCTATTTTTGGAAAGTTTGCTGAAGCCGTCGATTGCGCAATTTTTGCACTGAAGGCTGGGGGAGCTGTGCGACTGAGGGGCGACTTGTTTTTGAGATTTTTTTCTGAATAGTTTTAGGAGCTTAGGCGATGTTGGAGAGTTCTTAATTTTAGATTAATTTTGTGTTAAGGAATTCTGGATCGAAACTTGGAGATTATTGCTTTGTTCTTGATTTTACTTGCGCTCGGAAACTTGGAATTTTTCTGGATCTATAAACCACAATTCCTACCTATTTCTCGCTGTAAGTCTTTCATCTTTATTCTACTGATTGCTATAATGTCTTCATCTCTAAGAATTGTGTTTTTATCTGTCGCTATCGCCATGTGTGAGTAGATCTTTCTAGGGCTGATGGGTTAGCCCTAGGATCCTAAGGGGAAGACGTAGATCTGGATCTCTACATTGAATTAGGGATTTAGGATAGTATTTTTCTCGATCCTACCGAACCCCCAGATAACCCGTACTGAGATCATGCCCACGGTCTGTGGAATTGATGTGCTTAAGGGGTATCTTTGGGATTCGAATAGAGAAATTGGTGGATCCAACCAAGGCTCATGACCATGCCCGGCTCACGCCTTGAGGGGATCCATCGACAAACTATACCGCGATATTGACGGCTACCGACATTGCATCAACGAGAGCCACCGAAATACCTCGCAATTCTAACTCACAAGAGTGGTACGGATTGGGAGATTAATCCCCTAGCCCTTATGCAACGTAAGGAGCCTATTCTAACGCTGACCCCCGACGATCTTAGTGGTGATCCCTAATGCCCTAGTTCTTTTTATTAGTGAAACCATAGCAACACCCGAAACAAATCTTTCACCCCGATAGCTATCTCACTTCGAGATTTAGAAATAAACTGAGAATCCATACACACTATCACCGTCCCTGTGGGATTCGATATCATTTATACTATATCTCGACACCGTCCGCTTGCGGATTGAGCCCGGAATTGAAGCCTAGGGGCCATACCACGCCTGGCGATCGTGACACCGCCGGGTGGAATTTAGGTGTAGGTTTCGGGTGCGTCAAGTTTTTGGCGCCGTTACCGGGATGTTAATAGTGTCAATCTCAGTTTTATTTTCTTTATTTTTTTTGAAGTTTGCTAGCACTCTAATCATTTCTCACCTTTCCATCATTTTTATTCTTTTTATTTATTTTGGTGCTACTGACGGTATTTATTTGAGTTTTGTTGGTGCATGAACACTTACTACAAGGGATCTACTAGAGAATTATTATTCGATCCCGAGATCGAGAAGACAGCGAGGGCTTTGAGAGCCTCAAGTAGAAGTTCATCTTCCTCCGCTCAAATAGGGGAAAACAATCCTCCTCCTCCTCACACCGGGTCCATCAGGGACCACATGAAACCAACATTTGGGAACAACTCCTCCATTCTTAGACCGCAACTGACGACAGCGAGCTTCGAGCTAAAGACGGGGTTGATTAATCTGATGTAGCAGGATCCCTTCCACGGGCATCCGCATGAAAATCCCAACCATCATATTGACACTTTCCTGGCGAAGTGTGACACGTTCAAGGCAAAGGACTTAGCGATGATGCTGTGAAGCTGCGGCTTTTCCCGTTCACTTTGAGGGATAAAGCCGCATATTGGCTCCGGGCCCACCCTCCCAACCATTTCACCACCTGGGAGAAGCTAGCACTTGCTTTCATGGATAAGTTTTATCCACCCTCGAAGACGGTGCAGATTCGTGGAGCGATCTCTAACTTCAAGCATCTCCCACAGGAATCACTCTATGAGGCATGGGAGAGGTTCAAGGACCTCCAACATCAGTGTCCTCACTACGGGATTCAGCCGTGGGATGTGGTGCAGAGCTTCTACAACTGGCTCTAGCCTAGCACCAAGATGATCATCGATGCTGCGGCGTAAGGCGCCCTACTTGATAAGTCTCCTGAGGAGGCTATAGACTTGTTGGAGCACGTGGCGGCTGACACTCAATAATGGAATGATGAACAGACTGTTGTGACCTGGACTCCTGAGGTCAAGGCCGCTAGCCACTTGGATTCTCACATCGAGACCTTGTGCAAACAAGTGGTCTGAATTGAGCAGCGTCTGGACTCCATCCCTGTCTCACCTAGTACATCGTATCATCCTGCAGAAGAATATGCCGATCAGGGCTATATCCCCAGTGAGGCCCACTACGATGGTGCTGAGACATCTGAGTCTGTACAATACGTCCAAGGAGAGGGATGGAATCAGTGGCAGCATCCAGCTGCTAAGAATCACCCGGAGTTTTCCTATGAAAACCCAAATGGAGGGCTGCAACCTCCGCAATTTCAGAGGCCACCACCACCTCCTCAGCAGCAGCAGAACCAGTAGCAGGGCAGATTTAGGACAGTTGGGCCCTACCGACTGCCGGGTTATCAGTTCAACCGGCCGCCTCAGCAGAATTATGCGCCAAATCCACCCAAGTCCAGTCTTGAAGCCACATTGGAGACTTTCATGAGTGGTCAGATTCGCTTTAATCAGAACACCTCGAACCAGTTCAAAAGTATCAATTCTTCACTTGATGAACTGAGGGGTCAAATGTCCCAGCTCTTGAAGAATCAGGGGAGATTGCCCTCATAGCCGGAGACGAACCCGAGAGCCCAAGCTAATGCCGCGGTTTCAGTTACCACACGTGGAGGATGGGTGACTGACCCCGTCATGGTCCCGGTGCTAAATAAGGAGAAAGTCACTGTTGAAGAAGCCGTCGATGATGGCGATAGAGAAGAGGCCGCTGAAGGGCCTATCATTATTGAGGAGAAAGCGGATGCCCCTCCCGTCATGCCTACTACGACACCACCTCCCGTCGATGCATCCAAGAGTAAAGCTTCCTAACCTCCCCCTCCATACCCACAGAGGTTAGCCCTAGACAAAATGGAAAAGAAATACTCCAAGTTCATGGAGTTATTGAAGGGAATTCAGCTGAACATCCCGTTCATGGACGCCATCACAGAGATCCCGATCTACGCCAAATTTCTGAAGGATCTCATCACGGGAAAGACAAAGCCTGAAGAAATCAAGCTATTGGAGTATTCCACCTCTGTTATCAAAAATCATCTCCCTCGGAAGCTGCCGGATTCGGGGAGCTTTACCATGCCGTGCTCCATTGGGGGGATACCTATCAGTAGAGCATTGATTGACTTGGGGGCTAACATCAGTTTGATGCCCCTCTCCATTTTCAAGAGACTTCAGACAGGAAGTGAGCTAAAACCGACGAGCATGTCCATCCAGCTTGCAGATCATTCCATCACCTACCCTGTGGGTATAGCAAGGGACGTCCTTCTTCAGATACCCCCAAGGTTATGCGTCCCCGTCGACTTCGTGATCATGGATATGCCAGAGGGGGGAGCTCCCAACTTATACTCGGCCACCCCTTCATGGCGACGGCCGGTGTTCTGATCGATGTCCGAGAAGGGACACTCTCTCTCAACGTGGGGGATATCGAAGCTGAGTTCCGGCTACAAAAGCCGATGAGAGAGCAAGCTCATGTAGAAGGGGCCATCTATTTGAAGCTTCTTGAAGACGAAGCCATTGATGATTTCACTTTCGAGGGGGTCATGAAGGACCCAATGAAGACAAGCATTGACGAAGACAGTGACCTGACCTACAACAAAGCGGTCGCCACGTACATCCGAGTATTGAATGAGGAATTTCTACATCACTCTCCAAATCATGAAGAACCGGAGACCATATGCCACTCGAGGGAGAGTCTTGAAGTGGGAGGATATCGAGTACTGCCGGATCTCACCATTGGAAAGAACGATGCACGTCTTCCACATGCACCAAACGATGATTGATAGATCAAAGGGAGTCGAGCTCACGACTAAAAACGAGCGCTTATTGGGAGGCAACCCAATTTCCTAGATTTTAGATTTTCTTTTTTTCAGTATCCTATTTTCTACTTGATGTTTTTGGGATAAAATTATAAAAGCATAAAAATTTGATGAATTCATCTTTTGCGCAGGTTGGACGTATGTGGGCATGCGTATCAACATTATAAACAGAAGGAAGCTGGAGGAGAGTAGCACATTTGAATATTTGGGGAGAAAATAGAGAAAAATGGAGACACAGGAGACTCGACCGAGCAGCTACACTGCTCGGTCGAGCAGTGCTGAGACGACAAACAAAGCCAAATCTCGCTTCCTCTATACGGCCCGAGCATCCACCAGCTTGGTCCGAGTAGACACCAGCTCGGTCTGAGTAACCTATTACTCGGTCGAGTGCTTCAGGCTTTTGGCGTTGAGGAGAAAACAACACTCTGCCTACACAGCCCGAGTGGAGTCGGCACGGCCCGAGTCGTGAACAATCCGACCGAGCATCACACTGCTCGGTCGAGTATGTGAGGGAGTATTCTTCAGCTCGATTTATTAAATTCTTCAGCTGACTGACTCGGTCGAGCAGCTTCGCTGCTCAGACCGAGTCGATTTATCCTACACTTGGATCTCACTCCCAAACGAGTTGGGTTTTTATCCCCAAGCCCGTTTATAATATTACCCTCAGTTAAAATTTTTAAACCTAAAAGAAAAAAAAATTCTAATTCCCCCCCGAGCTCCCTTTCACTCCCTACTCGTTCAACCCTCTGCCGCCGTCTTCCTCCTCCCGCACTGCCACCGACGCCACCCATCGAACCGCCACCTTCGGTCAGCCGCTCTCCCCATATCCATATATATATATATATATATATATATATATATATATATATATATATATATGGGTAAAGTGTTCCTAGGGTGACTCCTTAGATTAAATCTAAGGAGTCGCCCCCATTTTCTCCCATCTCCCACAATTATTTTTGAAATTTTTTTTCTTGGGATTGTTGTTCATCTCATGGATGATCAACATACCAAAAACCAAGTCATTCCAATACTTTTAGAACCCCCATCTACCCCTTGCAACTTTATGTGTTTTTCAGCACGTTTTCAGACCGTTGAAGTTGCAAGGGATAGATGGGGGCTTTTAAAGTATTGGAATGACTTGATTTTTGGTATGTTGATCATCCATGATGTGACCAACAATGCTATGAAAAAAAATTTCAAAAATAATTGTGGTAGATGGGAGAAAATGGGGGCGACTCCTTAGATTTAATCTAAGGAGTCACCCTAGGAACACTTTACCCATATATATCTCCGCCCCTCCCCTCTCTTTGCCCCCTTTTTTTGCCCTTGCTAGTCGACGGCGCCGTCGAAGACGCCATTGCCACCGATGGCGCCGCCGACCCGACCTCCCCAAAACCCCCCGTCGTTAAAACCCCCCCACCGCCCGCCCCCTCTCCCTCTCCCATCGGATCACCGTATGAACCCCCCATCTCCGATCGACTGTGCCCTAGGGCACGGATCGAGCAGTGATACTGCTCGGTCAGTTCCCACCGAGTAGCACGACTCGGACCGAGCAGTATCACTGCTCGGTCGAGTAACCTAAATTCTGCATATCCCCCAATTTAAACCTATTTTCTGACGTTTTGATCGTTTTTATTTGCAGGTACTCCCTGATTATGCCAGTACCAGCTGTGAGGACTAGCTTGGGGAATCTTTTGTGCACTCGCATCGTTCGCATCTCTCGCACATACGGTACACTCATTCCCTTATCTATTTTCATACCGTATCATCATACCACCATCACCACGATGGTGCGCACGAGAGGTGCCCCCACCACACCCATCCATGGGAAGAGGCCCACTCTAGGTGCCTCTTCCTCCTGACCCCAGCGTCGTGCACGACTCACCCTCACCACCATCACCACTGCCACCACTACCACCCCCTCCACCACAGCCCCTATACCTACACCTTCCACACCCATCACTTCCACCACTGCCCCTACCACCACTGCCCCCATCCCCTCCACAGCCACCACCGCCTCTGCATTATCCCCCCACACCTGGTAGGCACCAGGGATGCCCTGCCTGCACGTCTATGGACCTACGGCATCACGTTCCGAGACGACACTCACCGAGAGCGCTTTGTTGGGATCTCTCAGTGTCACCTCTTACCTTCATAAACGTGCCTGCCCTTCGCTCCCTTGGACTCCTACAGGGTGTCCATCACCTCTACCGAGCTATCGTTTTTGACCGCTTTCTCACGCCCCCACCTACACTCACATTGCACTGGAGGCCCTCAACTCCCTAGCTCGCACCCCTGCGAGTGATGGCATTACCTTTCGGCTCATGGATCACGAGTGCACTATTACACATGCCATGATCCGAGAGTACTTTCACTTCCCTGCCATCCCCGAGCCCAGAGCAGTCTTTTCTCCACACTACGATGTGGACACATTTGATTCTCGAGCTTTTTGGGAGCGTATTTCTGGCCTTCCTCATTATCGCCCTAGTCGGGCGAAGGCGTCGTGCACCCATGCCTTTGTTACGCTCAGAGGCATCTAGCCACCACTCTCTTCTGCATGCCTGAGGTCGGGACCATGTCCCTCCCCGAGCTTGCACATCTCACGGGCATGACCCGACTTCTGAGATTCCGTGCTGATGGCTCACTCCACCCATTCATGCTATCTGATGCATCCCACTGATTGTGTTATCGCTTGCTCCACACTGCCACCACCGACTACGCCACTGACGTCTGTTGCGGTGGTTTCTTCACCATCTTTGCTAGGATGCTCGATATTCACATCCCAGATGACCTTCACTGTCCTGTTGGCCCGACACGCTTGACCATCGGCGTGCTCGAGCATATGCATATTATCAGACCATACGGGGATCTTCACTGGCTATATCTTGTAGGCACTCACCACACTTCCTATATGGTGCTACCCGCCCCTTACCTCACACAAATCCCCTCTGCCCAGCTTGACTGGATGATTCCTAGAGTAGAGCCACTCCCTCCCATACACGCACTTGAGCCCCCTGGAGCACCTAATGAGGCAGCCACTGATGACCCGGCCCCACGCTCCCCAGCGTTCGAGTTGCATGACATTGATGCATTAGTCACCGGCCTCTCAGCCCCACCTGCTCACCCATCATCTTCTGGAGCTGTTTATTCCACCGCCACTGTATCTACTGTCTCCACCACAGTCAAGTCTTCAAGGACTATCTCCACCACTTGCCCTAAGACCCAGACTTCTGTCTCCACCACTTCCGTGCCGGAGGGTACCGATTTACACTTTGCTCCTGACCTCACAGATCTAGACTTCCTAGAGCACGACCCTGCATCCACTCTTCCTCCTCTCAGCGACCTCATTGCTTCACTGCCTCTCTCTTTAGGTCAGCAGATTCCCCTTTCCGCCACCACTTCCTCATCATCATCAGCCATCTTCACGGAGAGCATCTTGGCGTCTGTCCACACTTCTGTGTCGACGACCGCTCTTTCTTCAGCTGTTTCTGAGTACCCTTCAAGGTCACCCTCTCCTACCTTCCACGCCAGGCACCGTGCACCAGCTGCACGGGACCGACTCATGAGAGTGGTGACTCACAGACTCATCCCCCGCCCTCCACCCGGCTCACGTACTACAGATAGTTGCCTGACCGCGTTGGAGGAGTCGACCTCCCGCTTATGACGGGATTTCGAGGGTTTTGTACGCTCGACGGCGACACACCGAGCTAGAGTCGTGTCGGACCTGACTTCTATTATAGACATGCTTCGGTACCGTGGACCCCCTCCTGTTATCCTTGCACATGCTCCACCACCTAGGCCAGACACTGTGAGCCCCTCTGCACCACTCAGTGCTTCACTTTCACAGGATTTTGCAGAGCCTGTTTCTACCACTTCTGAGTTGGACTTCATAGTAGATCCCCTTTCTGCCCTAGTGTTACCTTCAGCTGAGCCCTCCTGAATGGCATGACTGTTTTCTATTCTCTATTGCATGTTATGTAATTTCTTTATGCTCCTTGTGTATCTGTGATTGAAAAGGGCATTGCCAACTTCTTTATACTAGACACTAGAGATTGCATACGATTGATATGAGTTTATGACGTTATTTCAGTAGATCCCTATTCTTTGCCTTCATTGCATGCTAGTCATAGGATTTGTAAAACTAGAAATTGCCAGTAGCATGTATTTTTATTATTCAGAGCACTGAAATTTGCTATTTAGGCCAGAGATCTGACCAAACATCCCTAGCATCCTCCTCTCACTTCTATTCTCTTCTCTTTTTACTTTTCTTCTCTTTCTATTTTTATTTTCCTATTTCTTTTTGTTTTCCTCCCAACGTACCGATTATTCGTCTTCCTCGAGGACGAGCAAGAGATAAGCTTGGGGGATTTTGATGTGTCCATATTTTCCATTATTTTCATATAATCATTTCACTACATCCCTGACGTGCGTTTATATTTCATATATTTGCGCACGTTTTCTCCCGTGTTTTTCCATTATTTACCGCCGTCTTGTATTCGTTTTCTCGTGTTTTCTCGTTTTCTTTCACTTTTCTGTCTTTTTGGTAATTTGCAGGAATTTACAGCATTTGGGACATAAAACAACGATATCATGAGTCCCCGGAGCAACGGGAGGGGTCACGCGTGATCCAGGGGGTCAAACGACCAAGATTGCCATCTTTCAGCCCCCACCCGATCGGTTGGACACAGCCAACCGATCGGGTGATGCACGCGTGTCCGACCCGGGCGGAAGCTGAAGCCAAGTTAAGATCAACCGACCGGTTTGTCGACCGGTTGAACACAGCTGAGTTCTCAGGAATTTGGGCGTAATTCCAACCGATCGGGTGAGTTATCACCCGATCGGTTCATCTGTAGCCGCATCGCCTCAAATATCGAACCGACGGCTCCACCCGCTCTCCTCAGTGACCGGTTGAAGCTCCCGAAGGCGACGGCCGAAGCAACAAGCTGCTCACCCGATCGGTTGACATTTCAACCGATCGGGTGGCCTTTTCGTCCCCTTTCGCGCACCGCTGCTCATTCATTGAAGATCTGCTATCATTCCAGAAGGATTTTGGGTGATCTCTTATTTTTCTAGCGTCGGCATCATCGTTAGCTTTCCAACGATAGGTCGCATGCCCGAATCCGATTTTTCTAGATTTTTCTGGAATTTTCTGAGCGCAGCTGTGTGCTGAAATTGGCTGCTGTCTGAAATTTCACTTCAACCGATCGGTTGGGAGTCCAACCGATCGGTTGAAGTCAATTTCAGCAGTTTCGTGCTCTCAGTTTATTCCACCCGATCGGGTGAGTTTTCACCCGATCGGGTGGGCCTTTTTTGACAGTTCTGAACCCGACCCAAGAGGGTTTTTGAGGGGTTTGTAAATAGAGATTGGGGGCACGACTTGGGCAGCTTCTTCTTGAGTTTTTAGGGCTTTTTCAGCCCCTTTGCTAGGGGGCTTAGGGTAGATTAGATTAGGTCTTTGCTCAATAAATCTTGTACCGGATTGTTGGATTCGAATCAAGATAAGTATTTTTCTTCTCTCATTTTCTATTGTATTGTGTTGTTTTCATTTTGCTCAATGGTGAATGTTTGTATGTTATTTGCTTTGCTTGTTTTTATGTTTCTCACCATGGAGTAGTGTTGATGAACCCTAATACGGGTTAGGGTAGGATTGATGCTTGGGTTGTTTCATTTGACTTGGTTGCATGGCATGTGTTCGATGAAATGTGTCAATGGGGATTTCTAGCAATCTGAGTCCAATTCGTACGGCAACACACTAGTTGTGTTGGGGGTTGGGGTCCGGTGCTTGTCCAGTCAAGATCCGCTTCGATGTATTGCTAGAAATCACATTTGACCTATTTGGCCATTAGGGTTACGCGGGGGTGTTTCATTGTCATTGGCGGGAAAAAGACCGCCTCTGACCGTCGGGCCAAGGGGGAATAAACTTGGCGGTTGACTCCCTAGCCATAGCTCACGCCCCTAGTGTAGACATGGAGTCCTCGCGCGTGGGAACGGCTTGGACGAAGTGTTGGGAGTTATCATTGTGGCCTTAATGCTCCCGGTTGCGGAAGGTGTTAATGGACATGGGAATGCCCACCTTCCGGAACCGGGTAGGCCTAGCGTGCTTGGCACCGACCGGAATATCGGGCCATGGACGCTAGGTACCACCTTTTGGGGGCAATGTCTCACCCTGAATCAAGTCAAATGCCTAGTGTCATGAATGCTCTAGCCCGTGTTAGCGGGGATTCATTTCGTGTCTTTTTCATTTCTTTCTTTTATTTCTACACTTCACCCATATTATCCGCGTAGCTAGCACACGACCTAGGCGAGGCTAGTAGCCATTCAAGCCATCCACCTCCCTGAGTTCGATAAACCCGCACCCTACACTAACCGTGCACTTGCGGTAAAACGACACCGCGCCCATACCGTAAACGGGGCGCCGGTCAAGTTTTTGGCGCCGTTGCCGGGGAGGCGTTCGGTTTGATATTAGCTTAGCTTGGGTTCGTTAGACTACGCATAAAAACAAAAAAAAAAATTTCTTTTTCTTTTTTTTTTAAAAAAATATTCAATAACCAAGAAATTTTTCCCCCACCATTATATTATCTTTTTGTTATTCTCTTGTACTATTGACGCTCCTCTCTAGTTTTCTTATTTTTGTTGTCCAGGTATCTTTGATATTACCATGTGGAGATCAAATTTCGATGCTCAGATGGGAGGATACGATCCTTATCCAGTTGTGGTTTGTGAGACTTGTGGGATGGCGGGGCACGTGTATTATGATTGCCCATTTACGCTTGAGAGCCTCCCCCCACTCCAAGGCCAAACATTTTCCCACAACCTTAGCCCAAACACCTCCTATCCATTTCCTCAACCTTATACCCCTCCACAAACACAAGAAGAATCAAGCCTCGTGTCTCTCCTTGAAAGTGCCATGTTTAACCAAGGCCAAATATTACAAAACTTAATGGTACCAATCACCGAGCCGACACCGAGGAGAGGGGATGAAGGAGAGGATATACCCACTTTCATGGTTGAGACCACCATGCCATCGGCCACCATAGACACATCTCAAGCCGATACCCCATTTTTCCATCACTACCACTTGGATGACGAAGCATTTTTTGATGATGATAGTGAGGATGGGGTGATTTCTATAGGATCTGTGGGAGAGACTTCTTGTCTTGATTTGGATACCCCATATGAGTCCTATGAGAGCACTGAGGAGTTTACAGAGATTATGCATACCGGCGAGGAGGATGTGCGTGAGGACGAGGACACCACGACCACATACGAGTGGTCCGCTCCACATCCACCTCCACTGTCATCTCTGTTGCTGCTTCTTCCTTGGTCTGTGGTCAACCACGAGGATGTCATTCAGGACATCGGGCAGATGGTGGAGCATGAGCATATCGTCGAGGAGGATGTGCATGAGGGCTTGGATACGATGGTCCACTCTATAGAGCCCGAGTCACATCTACCTTTACCGTCGCTCTCCACTTCTTCTGCGGCTGAGCATCTACTGGAGCATATTGCCCCTATTCAGGGAGATTTTCATACTCACTCTCACTCCACTTTTGAGTCTCGCTTTTCACTTCCTATTTCTTTAGACTCGTATATATTTGACATACCATATCTCTCGCAGGACACAAGATCTACTTCCCTTGAGGTATGCTGCGGTGTGTCACCACCTGGAGAGCCACTTCTCATGGAGAGCGAGGATTTGGTCGTTGCTAGTACAGAGGATAGCGACCCATTCTCAGGGAGTATTCGTCACCCTTTTATTATTTTTCCATCTTATGTTGACGATTATCTCTGGGATACATTTATTTTGGGAAATAATTTCTTGCCATGGACTAATGCACCTCATCCTTTGCAGGTCACAGGTGGTTACCTACTAAGGATGCTTGGAGGTGCATTGCTTGGGTCCATTGGCACACGTGGCACAACGCTTCTGGCGGAGCCACAGAAGGAGCAGTTAGAGCAGCTACCTGCCCCACTTCAGATCTTGGATCCGCCTATGCTCAGGTGTATCATAATCCAGTAGTGTAAAAATTTACCGCTTTCTAGTTTAGATTTGAATAATCTCGTCTCCTCTCATTAGCAAGGGGAGCGTATCTAGGATTTGCTTTTGCATCTTAATAACCCTTCATGTCGTGCCCTTCTATCATTTCACCCCTCATCCTCTTCCGAGGAGAACGAGCAGACTGTCTCTCCTGCATTCTGATTTCTTTCTTTTCCGATTTTCCCCTAGCATATTTCTGCATCACATTGATCATATCATTTTGCTAGCATTGTCATGTTCAGCTTGGGGGAAATCGACTTTTGTGTGCATTTTTTCGTGTGTCATTGTCGTGTGTTTGTGTCTTTGAGTCCTTCGTCGTGTTTTATATCTTTTATTCTGTATGTTTCTTTTTCTTTATTTTCCAGTTTCGTTCGTGTGTTTTTCGTGTTTTTCATTTTTTGTGTCGGTGTGTAACTCCCCCCCATTTTCATTGCCCTCCCGTATTCACTACTATTGCATTGAGGACAATGCAAGTTTCAGCTTGGGGGAGTCGCACTTCGTGCGTCATTTGTCTCTTTTTCTTCGTTATTTGAGTCATTTTTCTCCGTGTTTTTCTTTTTTTTTCTTTTTCTTTTCTTCTTTTTATCTCTTTCTCCCAGAGATGAACCCTATGATGAATTGCCACGAAAATCACACGCACACCTTGCACGGCTTCGATAATCACATTCACTAACCTCAGGAAGCCGAGTCCTCTTGCATTTCATGCATCGCGGGTCCACTTAGCTTTTTGTGAGTCGTGCGTCGTGCCTAGCTATTTGGTGTGCTTCTACTTTGTGATTTTACTTTATATACCTGTCCAGGAATGACCCCTAGATTATCATGCTTCGATTTGAATATGCGGTATTTATTTCCCCTGTCTGCTTCTGCATGCTATATATATATATCGTGTACTTCATTTCGCATGTGTCGGGATTCCACAATTAAGGACTAGGATAACCCATTTAGCCTATGCTCTGATTAGCAAGAAATATCTCCTTTGCCCAAGTGTTTAGAATCCGATTTCATTTTTATTTTACTTGGTGCAAATCCCCTCGTCGTGTACCGTTCTCCCACTTGGGAGAGTACACATGTGTATAGCCAAAAACCCAAAAATCCAAAAAAAAGAGAAAAGAAAAGAAAAATTTTGTATAGTCCAAAATTCAAAAAAATATATACAAATACTCAAAACCCAAAAATTTCAAGTGTGAATATTTTTCATATCTACCGAGAATAAAGGGAAGGCGAGAATTTGCACCGAGTATTCTACTCCACATCATCTCAACCCCCATCGTTTTCGAAAACACTTGGCTTAGGAACTTTTTAGCTATTATCTAGGCTTTAGTGTGGTGATTTCCTTAACCCTAGTTGTGGAGTCCCTAACACATGATTTGTTTCGATTCTCTCTCTATTCTCATGCATGCTTGAACCATATATTCACCGCTTAATTCAATTCGAATCGATATTTGGGTCATATCTTGGATTTGTGTATATCGAGCTTTATTGCACAATGTAGATAGTGACACCGTTTGCTAGCACACGACCACGCTCACTCGCGCTTCACCGCGTGGGCCCACGGCACTCGTCTGGACTCTTATTCCTTGGTTTAGTGATGTGATTTGGCGTTCGCTTGCTTGGTGTGTCATTTTTGATTTTGTTGGCCCTAACGGGTGATCTAGGATATAGAGTTTTCTTTTTCTCTCTTTCTCTCTATTTTCTCTCTCCGAGCTCCTACTCTCACTCGTCTTCCTCGAGGACGAGGAAGAGTTCAGCTTGGGGGATTTTGACGTGCGTTTATATTTCATATATTTGCGCACGTTTTCTCCCGTGTTTTTCCATTATTTACCGCCGTCTTGTATTCGTTTTCTTGTGTTTTCTCGTTTTCTTTCACTTTTCCGTGTTTTTTGGTAATTTGCAGGAATTTATAGCATTTGGGACATAAAACAACGATATCATGAGTCCCCGGAGCAACGGGAGGGGTCACGCGTGATCCAGGGGGTCAAACGACCAAGATTGCCATCTTTCAGCCCCCACCCGATCGGTTGGACACAACCAACCGATCGGGTGATGCACGCGTGTCCGACCCGGGCGGAAGCTGAAGCCAAGTGAAGATCAACCGACCAGTTCGTCGACCGGTTGAACACAGCTAAGTTCTCGGGAATTTGGGCGTAATTCCAACCGATCGGGTGACTTATCACCCGATCGGTTCATCTGTAGCCGCATCGCCTCAAATATCGAACCGACGGCTCCACCCGCTCTCCTCAGTGACCGGTTGAAGCTCCCGAAGGCGACGGCCGAAGCAACAAGCTGCTCACCCGATCGGTTGACATTTCAACCGATCGGGTGGCCTTTTCGTCCCCTTTCGCGCACCGCTGCTCATTCATTGAAGATTTTCTTTCATTCCAGAAGGATTTTAGGTGATCTCTTATTTTTCTTGCGTCGGAATCGTCGTTAGCTTTCCAACGATAGGTCGCATGCCCGAATCCGATTTTTCTAGATTTTTCTGGAATTTTCTGAGCGCAGCTGTGTGCTGAAATTGGCTGCTGTCTGAAATTTCACTTCAACCGATCGGTTGGGAGTCCAACCGATCGGTTGAAGTCAATTTCAGCAGTTTCGTGCTCTCTGTTTATTCCACCCGATCGGGTGAGTTTTCACTCGATCGGGTGGGCCTTTTTTGACAGTTCTGAACCCGACCCAAGAGGGTTTTTGAGGGGTTTATAAATAGAGATTGGGGGCACGACTTGGGTAGCTTCTTCTTGAGTTTTTAGGGCTTTTTTAGCCCCTTTGCTAGGGGGCTTAGGGTAGATTAGATTAGGTCTTTGCTCAATAAATCTTGTACCGGATTGTTGGATTCGAATCAAGATAAGTATTTTTCTTCTCTCATTTTCTATTGTATTGTGTTGTTTTCATTTTGCTCAATGGTGAATGTTTGTATGTTATTTGCTTTGCTTGTTTTTATGTTTCTCACCATGGAGTAGTGTTGATGAACCCTAATACGGGTTAGGGTAGGATTGATGCTTGGGTTGTTTCATTTGACTTGGTTGCATGGCATGTGTTCGATGAAATGTGTCAATGGAGATTTCTAGCAATCTGAGTCCAATTCGTACGGCAACACACTAGTTGTGTTGGGGGTTGGGGTCCGGTGCTTGTCCAGTCAAGATCCGCTTCGATGTATTGCTAGAAATCACATTTGACCTATTTGGCCATTAGGGTTACGCGGGGGTGTTTCATTGTCATTGGCGGGAAAAAGACCGCCTCTGACCGTCGGGCCAAGGGGGAATAAACTTGGCGGTTGACTCCCTAGCCATAGCTCACGCCCCTAGTGTAGACATGAAGTCCTCGCGCGTGGGAACGGCTTGGACGAAGTGTTGGGAGTTATCATTGTGGCCTTAATGCTCCCGGTTGCGGAAGGTGTTAATGGACATGGGAATGCCCACCTTCCGGAACCGGGTAGGCCTAGCGTGCTTGGCACCGACCGGAATATCGGGTCATGGACGCTAGGTACCACCTTTTGGGGGCAATGTCTCGCCCTGGATCAAGTCAAATGCCTAGTGTCATGAATGCTCTAGCCCGTGTTAGCGGGGATTCATTTTGTGTCTTTTTCATTTCTTTCTTTTATTTCTACACTTCACCCATATTATCCGCGTAGCTAGCACACGACCTAGGCGAGGCTAGTAGCCATTCAAGCCATCCACCTCCCTGAGTTCGATAAACCCGCACCCTACACTAACCGTGCACTTGCGGTAAAACGACACCGCGCCCAAGCCGTAAACAGGGCGCCGGTCAATCCCAAGCCATTTTTGCATCCAAATCCCACATTTTATTACGATATTGCATTTCTGACGATATATTCAAGTTTCGTAGTGTTTTATGAGTTTTCAGGGATTTTGGAGCGATTTGGGACCCCACTTGGGTATGGACACATCTGACGCGTTCGTGAGCTCATTGGCGAGGCTCTGGAAAAGTTCGCCATACCTTTGGAGCCATTGGAGGAGAAGAGATGAGAGCAGGAGGAGAGGAGAGAGCTGCAGCAGCTTTAGAGAGAATTTCCCAGATGACTTGACCGAGCAGAGGAGCTGCTCGGTCGAGCAGACGCAAAGAAGAGAAAGGGAGCAGATACGTTGATGGCTCGGACCGATCAGTTCATCTGCTTGGTCGAGCAGCCTCTCTTCCCAAAGAAGCGACATGGTCTGTGCAGCTTTCCAGTGACCGAGTCAGCCTCTGCTCGGACCGAGCTGAGCTGACTCGGCCCGTGCAGACAGAGCGAGGATATTGATGAATTTGGATTTTTTGTCGAGCTCGGTCGAGCAGATCAACTGCCCGGTCCGAGTGATCGAACGAGCAACGCATTGCTTGACTGAGTCACCTACTCGGTCGGCAATGCCAGGGCTATTTTTGGAAAGTTTGCTGAAGCCGTCGATTGCATGATTTTTGCACTGAAGGCTGGGGTGCTGTGCGACTGAGGGGCGACTCGTTTTTGAGATTTTTTCCTGAATAGTTTTAGGAGCTTAGGCGATTTTGGAGAGTTCTTAATTTTAGATTAATTTTGTGTTAAGGAATTCTGGATCGAAACTTAGAGATTATTGCTTTGTTCTTGATTTTTCTTGCGCTCGGAAACTTGGAATTTTTCTGGATCTATAAACTGCAATTCCTATCTATTTCTCGCTGTAAGTCTTTCATGTTTATTCTTCTGATTGCTATAATGTCTTCATCTCTAAGAATTGTGTTTTTATCTGTCGCTATCACCATGTGTGAGTAGATATTTCTAGGGCTGATGGGTTAGCCCTAGGATCCTAGGGGGAAGACGTAGATCTGGATCTCTACATTGAATTAGGGATTTAGGAGAGTATTTCGGTCGATCCTACTGAACCCCCAGATAACCCGTACTGAGATCATGCCCACGGTCTGTGGAATTGATGTGCTTAAGGGGTATCTTTGGGATTCGAATAGAGAAATCGGTGGATCCAACCAAGGCTCGTGACCATGTCCGGCTCACGTCTTGAGGGGATCCATCGACGAACTATACCGCTACGTTGACGACTACCGCCATTGCGTTAACGAGAGCCACCGAAATACATCGCAATTCTAACCCACGAGAGTGGTACGAATTGAGAGATTAATCCCCTAGCCCTGATGCAATGTAAGGACCCGATTCTAACACTGACCCTTGACGATCTTAGTGGTGATCCCTAATTCCCTAGTCCTTTTTATTAGTGAAACCACAACAACACCCCAAACAAATCTTTCACCCCGATAGCTATCTCACTTCGAGATTTAGAAATAAACTGAGAATCCATACACACCATCACCATCCCTGTGGGATTCTATATCATTTATTGTATAACTCGACACCGTCCGATTACGGGTTGAGCCTGGAATTGAAGCGTAGGGGCCATACCACACCTGGCGATCGTGACACCGCTGGGTGGAATCTATGTGTAGGTTTCAGGTGCGTCAGTACACCCCCTCCTTGGACGTGTATGTAGCACAGTCCCCAGAAAATGGGTCTGTAGGCCCATGGCCACATTATAGGCATGTATACTCTTATTTATATTTGTTATAATTTTTTATTCCTTGTGGGAAAGGCTTTCTGTAGTCCATTACTCGGAGGAATAGCTTGTATACAAAGACAGAGAAAGGCGTTCCAAATGAGAAAAGCTATCCTAGGGTAAACCTCATTTTGTGGAAGGAGCTCTCATAGGGGGAGAAATAACTTGTTTTTGAGAAAAACGTTGGAGGTATGCATGCAAAACGACCTTCTTGTTGTAAAAAGGTAAGGTTGGTTGAAAATATATAAGATTGTATCTATAGTATCTCATCCATGTATGTCTCTCCCATCCACTATAAATAAAGGCCTGAGGTTCCCCCAGGATACGCATTATCAGCACGTTCTCCCTGAGTTCAACATATCTGTTCGTTGCAAAAGCTAGGAGGAGACGGTAGATCTATCACGCGCGTGCTTCACCAAACATCCACGTGCAGGCATCATCAACCGTCGCTATATCTGAAGGACAGATCTAGATGTATTACTCCAAAATCAATCAAATCTTATTTTTATCATGATGATGATGCATACAATGTCGATCTCGTAAGATTGGACTAGAAAAAACCCGATTTTTAGGGTTCGTACAAATAATAAAGAAAAAACCCTTACTCACGGCCACGTCGGGCGGCACCCTAGCCGCCGTCGGCAGTGGGCCCCACCCTCTCCCCCCGCGGTACTCTGCCACCCCTATCCCCCCTCCTCCCCCACGGAGGAGGTACATCGCTGCTAGGTGGCAGCGTTTTGCCCCTGGGGTTTCCTAAATTTTTTGAAATTTTTTTTTCAAACCCTCGCCGCCGCCGGCCATGGACCTCCCTCTCATACATGGCGGAGACCCGCCATGGGGGGCGGTGGCAACCCCCTCGGCCGCCCCCAAACCCTTGGGGGGGGGGGTAAGCCCTAGCCCCCAACACCTAAATCGCTTGAGCCATCCAAATAAAAAGAAAATTTTTTATATGATGCAGGCTTGGCTCATATACTATACATACATACAGACATACAGATAGACATACATACATACATGTATATGTACATCTACATATTTACACGTGCACGTGGACTGAAAAAAATGGTCGGGAAAGGGGGAAGAATAAAAAGTGTGTGTGTGTGTGTGTGGAGGGTACATGGGCAAAATACAAAACCTGGGGTTGTATGTGCAAAATTCCCCATATCTTCTCTTTTCTCTCAAATCATCACTTATCCAATTTCTCTTGTCTAAATTCTCTTATCCAACTTTTCTTGTCCAATTTCTCTTATCCAATTTCTCTTGATAACATCCCTATTTTATAGAATAGATATGTACATCTACATATAGATAGATAGATATATATATATGTATGTACATATATATTTTTTTGAAAGGTTAGTGTGAGTCTATATTGAAAATCATAATGTACAGAGTACAAGGGTAACTAATGGAAGGAGAAGGAAGTTAGAGAGAGGAGGGGGCACAGGCGCCGTCACCTTCTACTAGCTTCCGCCAAACCCCCATTTAAGTTCAACCCACAAAAATGCAAACATGCATAAAATACAAAAGTTCTCCATCAACCATTATCTCTAAATTCCCAGTTAGACAAAATCTGAGCTGCATCAGTCTCAGCTGTAGCTTGGTCTCTGAGGATCAGTCTAACATCGGCGGCAATGTCTCCAAATAAAGTTGTTTTCAGCTTCATGGTGCCCTCAAAAATTCTTGTATTTCTTTCCCTCCAGATATGCCAAACCATGGCCGAGAGGGCAGTTCTTGCTAATAAGCCCACAATATCCTTCTTTGCAAAGTGATGTGTAAAATAGTCCCCCACACCCTGTAATGTTGGCTCAAGTGGGTCTGATACACCAAGCTTGAGGAGGCTTCTGCGCAAAATATAATTAGTGTATGTACATTCGAAAAAGAGACGGTTAACGCTTTCATGAACTCCATCCCTACATAGGATACAGTCAGGATCCATATTTATTCCCCATTTAAGTAGCAGATCTCTTGTAAGCAACTTCCCGTGAAAAGATCTCAGGAGAGTTATAGACATCTTGGGTACATAGTGCTGGTACCAGATTAATTTAGTGTAGGGAAATTGTGTACCTCTATGCCGCACACCCTCCCATGCAGCCTTAAATGAGAAAGCTGCATTTGGAGCCCAACTCCATGTGTCCGCCTGGGAATTGAGGGTTAAATGCGGTAGCAAGTGTCTAACCGCCTGAATGCTTGGAGTTTCCGCCCACACGCCAGATGCCAGTATATAGTCTTTGACTTTTTTATCTTGCTCGCCCACAGGAACCTCAAAAGTATCTCTGAGAGGTCCCCCCACTAGCCAATGATCATTCCAAAACGAGGTGGAGTTCTCGTCATTTACGTGCCTCCTTATAAGATTTTTTGAGTATTGCCTACAATTAAGCATAAACTTCCAGGTTCCGGATTGAGTGACTTTACCTTCAACGCCAAAGAAATCCCCAACATCGCGACAACTGCTTCTCATATAATTCGCCCATAGCCCATTTGAAGTAAGCATACGCAATGTAAGCCTGATACCAGCTGCAACATTGAGATCAGTTAGCAATCTCAAGCCTACTCCTCCCTCTTCTTTAGGTAAGCAGAGCTCTTTCCAAGCCCAGATTTTTGAGGCACCCCATATGAATCTCATACATGCTGAAGTAATATTGCGAAGGACAGATTTTGGAATTCGGTAAACTTGTAGCCAGAATATTACCATCCCATAAATAACTGTCTTGACCAACTCCAAGCGCCCAGAGATGGAAAGTATAGAAGAAGTCCAGCCCAAGAGCCTTTTTTGCACTTATCAATTAGCCTACAATACATTGACGGTTTTGGGTATTTCGAAGAGAGCGGGAGGCCCAGATAGGTAGTGATAGAAGTCCCTAATTTAATGCCAAGCAAGCCAGACAAGCACGCTGGATTTTTGGTACCCTTGCTGAATATGGAGATAGACTTATCCCAGTTAATTTGTAGGCCGGTGAGATTTGAGAAGTTAGCAAGCAGCATTTTCAAACCTTCAAAGGTGTGTTTGTTAGCCCTGCAGAATACTAATAGGTCATCTGCAAATAGTAGATGGGAAATAGCACCAGCACGCCACATAGGATGGATACTTCTTGATACTAAAGATTTTTCCACCATTAAAGAAAACACCTCCATGGTAATGACAAAAAGATAGGGGGAGAGAGGATCATCCTACCGTAGCCCCCTGTTCCCATCAAAATAACCAGCATGGGAGCCATTAACCATAACCGAGAAGGTGGGAGTAGAGATGCATTCCTTTATCCAGTTTGTAAACCTCCTGCTGAACCCCATACGATGTAGGATAAAGTAAATAAATTCCCGGTTTACGCTATCAAACGCCTTCCTCAAATCCAGCTTCAGACAAGCCCTGGATCCCATAGGGTTACTAAAATCCCTTATCTGTTCATGAGCTAGTAATGCACTATCAGATAATAACCTACCCTTGAGGAAAGTGGACTGGTTAGGGGAGATTAACTCATGGATTACCAATTTCAGTCTGTTACAAATTATCTTACTAATCACTTTATAAAGCACGTTGCAACAGGCAATAGGCCTATAATCACCAAGGCCGCATGCATTTTTAGATTTGGGCACCAAAGAGAGATAAGTGTGGTTTATGGGATGCATAAGAGAGCTGGAACGAAAGAATGAAAGAACCGCATCAGAGACATCTTTACCAATAGTATTCCAGCCATGCTGGTAAAAATAACCATTAAAACCATCTGGCCCAGGGGATTTATCCACCCCTATTTGGAAAACCGCCTCCTTGATTTCCTCACGAGAGATTCTTCTTTCCAGCCATCTTGAGGCAGAGATAGTCAGCTTCTTCTTGGGGTTGATGTTTGGGAATACATTCCAGTAATCTTCCTGATGATAAAGCATTTCATAAAACTGGGGAGCAGAAACCCTAAGTTCCTCAGAAGATTCATTATGGTTACACTGGGAGTCAATTAAATGGCTCAAATTGTTTAGGCTTTGTCTTGATTTGATTGCAGTGTAGAAGAACTTTGAGTTCTTGTCTCCCAGGCTCAGCCAGTTCTGCCGGCTCTTTTGCCTTAACATAGACTCCTCCGAATCCAGCAAGTCAACTAATTTATTAGACAAAGCCCGCTCTTTCTCCTGTAGGGTGATTTGAGATTGAAGTCCAGATGTGTTACGCAAAGCCTCAAGCTCCGTGCGGCATATGTTAATTTTGGACTGAACATTTTGTGAATGGGTCCAAGCTTTTAGAGTATTTTTCAGATTCCTCAACTTGGTCACCAAGCAATGCATAGCCGAGCCTTGTACAGGCTAGTCCCAAGTAGTGACTAGAATTTCATTGTAATATTTCCTATTCACCCAAGCATTGAAAAATTTAAAGGGTTTAGGATAAGATTTACCTGTATACCGCAGTTTAACAAGCATTGGGGCATGATCAGAAGTTAGAGGATCCAAGTATTCCACCATAGTATCCGGTAATAGGCTGAGCCATGTAGCATTACAGAGTGTGCGATCCAATCTAGCTTATATTCTTCTAGAGCCCAGTCTCTTGTTACACCAGCTGAGAGAATTCCCAATATATTTGAGATCCTGGAGAGAACAATTATATAGACAATGGTTGAACTCATCCAACCCAGCTTCATCACAACATCTACCGCCGACCTTCTCCTTAGTGTATCTTACACAATTAAAGTCGCCTCCCATTAGCCAAGCTGATTTACCCACTCTGGTAGCATCAAGCATCAAGTGGTCCCAGAGATGTCTCCTATCATGTCTCAAATTTGAAACATAGATTCCCGAGATTACAACTGAAAGGCCGCTGACATTCTTGCAGCGGAGGCTAATGTGCTGGGAGGATATAGAGAGGATATTGGCTAGCCAAACAACATCATTGATTCCAATTAGAATCCGACCACCTTTGTGCTGGCTGAAGTTATCAAACATACTCCATCCACCAGGAAAGCAATTCTTCCAGTTCTCCTGGCCAACTTTTAACTTCGTCTCAAACAACATCACCAAAGATGGGTTAATTTTCTTTAATCTATCACGAAGGTCCCTTCTCCTAACCGGATTATTGAGACCGCGTGTGTTCCAGATAAATATACTCATGGGTCAAGGTTGGGTATGCGTACCTCCTGCCCCTTGTATATGGGAGCTTCTACGCTGAACTACGCCAGGGGGTATGTGCGCAGTTGTTTTCTGAGTGCCCTTAGTATCCTCCTTCACTCTGGCCTCCTCTAGTTCATCAACCCAATCTTGATTTAAATACGTCAACTCTGATGGTACAATATCAGTATCCATATCGCTGTCAACATCAATTAAAGAAGCTTACGGCAACATTTCAGACTGGGTATGTGTTTCCTTAACGCACTGTTCTTCAATAGGCCCCAGTGATGCAATTTGTGTAGTGCCCTGTGGTAGCTACTGCACATGTACTAGAGGGGGGGGGGGGTGAATAGTACTTAAAATAATCAAGATAGTTATTTCTAATTATTGTGCAAGAAACAAACGACAATGCGGAATTAAACAACTATCAACAAGAATTAAAACATACGCAAACAAACAATATTACTGGGTTCGGATCCACCCAAGTCTTCCCGACTTGTTCCCGGTGATCCTACGTCCCAACCACCCGGATCCCCTCCGGATACTTGAGTTAGCAACCCTAACTCAAGATTTCCACTATGAAGTACTTGTGAAAAACCTTTACAAGTCAAATCATACACAAAGTAATTTGTGACTCCCACAACCCGGGATCACAACCACACTCTCACAACCGAGAGTGAAACTTACAATTCAAATATGAAATGAAATAAACTCTTACCTTACAAAATCTTATGCCTTGAGTATACTTACCAAATTAGGGCAATGAGGGATTTTGAGGAAGATGATGCAACCAAACCCTAGCTTCAAGAAGATGACCAGCAATGGAAGGCTAGGATGGAGGATGGTGACTTTGGATCAAGCTCTTGGCTTGGAAGGCTCACAATGGAGAGAATCTCTCTTGAGGAAATGGCTCAAAGAGTTGAGGGAGAGATTCTTGTGAGGAAGAGAAAGCTTTAGAATGGAGTTGAATAGCTTCTCTTAGATTTCTCCAAATCTCTAAAATGGCAGCCTTGGATCTTATGAAAGAGCCCCTCCAACTATATATAGGATAGAGGAGAGAGAGAAAGAAAAACGTTTGAAGAGAAACTCCAACGGCTCTTTTCTGAACGCAACTAGTCGGTCAAAGAACAACCACCGACCGACTAGTTCATCAACTAGTCGGTCGGTCAATCAATGTAGACCGACTAATGGAAGAACAGCCAGGAAGTCGTAGTACAGGCAAAGACAACTAGTCGGTCTAAGAAGACTTGCCGACCGACTAGTTTCACAACTAGTCGATCGGTGAATGATCTTTGACCGACTAACGTCGAAATAGAATAGGTTGACTTCAAGATGACTTAGTCGGTTTAAGAACAAATGCTGACTGACTAGTTTCTCAACTAGTCGGTCGGTAAACGTTCTTTGACCGACTAACTCGAAACAGTAGCTCAGGCAGAAAATGACTGTACACAACTAGTCGGTCAAAGAAGGATTACTGACCGACTAGATCGTCATCTAGTCGGTTGGTGACTCTTCTTTGACCGACTAACTGTAGTCATAGAAAGAGCTGAATTAGAGAAGGCAAACTAGTCGGTTCAAGTAGAGTTGCCGACCGACTAGATCGTCATCTAGTCGGTTGGTGACTCTTCTTGAACCAACTAACATGCACAAGAAGCCGAGGGAAGAAGCGATAGGCTTCAGGAATGTTTCTAATGGCTTCTATGATAATCCTAGCTCTAAGATATGAGCGAAATGAAGATTATAAAGTAAGTCCTACTCAAGACTTAACATTCTAATCTATGAAGCTAGAAGACTATAAAATAAACCTTACGAGCCGTCTTCAAAGCTTCAATCTTCATTCCTCTTGACTTCAATATTGCTCCTTGAGCTTCAACGAAGCTCCAGGCACACGATCACGCGTATTGAGAAGTCTTGAGACGTCGCTTTTGATGTACGTGGTATTTTGGCGACGATCTCCATAACTGCGCTCACAAATAAGTTAGTATACATTATTTATGTTTGCTCATCATCCAAAACCAAATCCGGGGAATCATATCACAACATTCTCCCCCTTTTTGGTGATGCCAAACCAACATAAGATAATAATCAATAATAATGATTCAATAGAAATTTACTTACTCTCCCTGCATTAATGACACGTTAGTTCCATATTCAATAAAATTCATTCGCATCATGCAGATGAGGAAGAAATGAAATATGAACCACATATTGACATATAGGATCTAAATCCATTTTATATCTTCACTCCCCCTGAATCTAACACATCAAATTAGATTCATGGTAAATTTCTTTGAATTATTAGTTAGCACATTGTCATTATTATATCTCTCCCCCTTTGGCATTAGCAAAAAGAGCGGGAGGAGAACAACAACACAACCAATGGCTAAAAATAATGCATGGGAGTCGAAGAATACGACCAAGGTCCAAAATAACACCAATGCAAAATATCAAATGTAAAATACCGAATAAAAGCAAAGCGTGTCAAGGAGACCAAAGTCGAAAATCGGAAACCGAAATCATCAAACCATAGGCGAAATACGAAATACGAAATCATCTAGCCATAGGTGAAACTCGAAAACCGAAATCATAAAATCATCGGTGAAAATCGGAAAACGAAATCACCAAGCCATAGGCGAAAATCGAAATACGAAATCATCAAGCCATAGGCGAAAAACGAAATCCGAAATCATTAAAACTCAAATCAATTTCACTTATTGAGTTTTGGAACATACTCTCCAAAATCAATAGAATGCATGGAAAACAATTCTATGTTTCCATAGAAAGAATTCTATTAAATCCATAAAATCGTCGAACGACGAAATCAACATCAGAGACAAAAATAATCCGATGTGCATACTAAATGTTGCATGCAAGAATGTTATGCCAAAAAATAGATAGAACATCATATAACAATGGAATACACAAATCTAGCATACCAAATGAAGCAAAATGATACCAATTGTAATATATTCTACCAATGGATACCAATATGAATCAAAAGTATGAACATACTTACAACATTAAGCTCCCCCTACTTTGGTGCATCACTCAAGCACCAACAACTCCAATCGAACGAAAATCCTTGCAAATCACGGAGTTGGTAGGGTTGGTATCTCATG
The DNA here is from genome assembly GCA_030789695.1 of Scilla litardierei. Lineage (NCBI taxonomy): Eukaryota > Viridiplantae > Streptophyta > Magnoliopsida > Asparagales > Asparagaceae > Scilla > Scilla litardierei. The sequence goes on from CM061142.1 coordinate 35,659,224, forward strand.
GTGGATTTAACCTAGAGAATATCATTTTGGTATCCAAAAATCCTTTTGGATCCTATGGGTTAGGCAATAAATTTAGCTAACTAAATTCAAATTAAATGTAACCCATACATACCACAATTGCTTTGGTACCCATAAAAATGAAATTAAACTTATGGTACCAAGCAATGAAGGGTCAAAGGAAACTAACCCTTCGGAAACCAAGGCCAAGAGGAACTTGATTTCCCAACATAATCATCATTCAAAATAACATCATTAATAAAAGATTGCACATACAAATTCTTATTATGCATGCTTGTGTTCTTCGGACCCCAAATAGTGTATGTCTTGGGAGTCCTAATCCTATTGGGAACATGCATACGTTGTTGATTTCTATGTGATGCATGTCGTGGGTAAGCATATGGCATGCGATGCAATGGTGCATGACGATAATTATTCATATGAGAATGAGGATGAACATATGAATGTGGAGGAACACGTGCATGAGTGTGTCTCACATGGTGTGCATGTGCTCATGGATGCGGGCATAGAAATCGGCATATGTGCTAACATGTGGGGTAGGATGTGTGTTCCTACGAGGCATGGTATACATGTAAGCATGACCCTTCTTAGGAGGTCCACCCAAAGTGGGTTTCTTTCCAAATGGGGGCGTGTTCCTAGCGGAAGCACCATTGGTAGAAGATCTACCCATGACGTGTTTACTTCCACTAGTAGAAGCATCAGAAGATGGCCTAACAAAGGTGGCGGACGATTTGGATGACTCTCCCATCTTATACCCCAAACCAATGTGATGATTGGCCGGAGGTAAGTCATTTAGGATATCATCCAACTTGCCCTTACCTTTGTTGAATTCATGAATTTGGCCTAATGTGCTCTCATGCTTCTCGGTGAGAGAATGCAAAGAAGCATCCAAAGTGGACACTTGCGATGCGAGTGCACAAACACATGACTTGAGATTTTTATTCTCAATACTCAAAGTTGAGATTTGAGACATCAAATCCGCTATCACATGTTCATCCGAATCTTCGATATGAACATGCTCAAGTTGAGACTTGAGATTTTCAATCTCATTTCTCAACCCATCAACAACGGTGTCGTTGTTGACGATGAAAGTCTTAGGCGAGTTTTTAAGACTATCTAATTCATTTTTAGTCTTCATAAACTTAGTAGCCATATTAGAAAACTTATTCCATAGTTGTTCATTGGCTATTCTAAGTTCATCATTGGTTACCTCTTCGCCTTCATCCTCGCTTCCATCCTCGCTTTCATCGGAGGAAGTCTCTTCATCACAATCCTCTTTTCCCATGAAGCACGTGTGTGCATTCTCCATTCTTTCATCGTCCGACTCTCCACTTGAGGAGTCGGAGTCGGTGAAGGTACCTACAAGTCCTTTCTTGTGCTTTCTCGACTTGTCGTGCTTGGATGCCTTCCACTTCCCCTTATGTTTGTAGAGAGGACAATCCGGCTTGATATGTCCTGGCTTATTGCATTTATAACACACGTGAGTAGAAGCATTAGTCGAAATAAATTTTGATTTACGATTCAACTTACCTTGTCGGAAGAATCGGATGAATTTCTTTTCCATATTGACCAATGCTTCCATGTCCAATTCTTCGTCCTCTTCTTCTTCCGAATCTTCATCATCGGTAGATGGAGCGGCCTTGAATGCAATTGCCTTTTTCTTTGGCTCGTCTTGCTTCAAGTACGCCTTCATCTTTTCCCTCATCCGGATCTTACTATCCTTGCGTACCTCATAAGACAACAAGGTACCCATTAGTTGTACGACGGTATATTTATTCATGTCATTACCTTCCTCGATGGCGAAGGTACGCTTCTCCCAACAAGAAGGAAGTCCATCGATTATCTTCGAGACTTTCTCCTTTTGGGTGTAGGTCTTCCCAAGAGCTTCCAAGTCGTTTGATATATCCACGAAGCGAGCGTAATAATCTTTCATGGTTTCGCCCTGCTCCATATGAAACAACTCAAATTCTTTATTAGCAACGACGAGTTTAGAATCTTTTACCGTACTCGATCCTTCGTGCAATATGATGAGTTGGTTCCATATTTGATATGCACTCTTACATGTGCATATCTTGTTGAAGTCCTCGGGCTCCAACGCACAATTCAAGGCATTCATTGCCTTGGCATTGGCTACTTCCGCGGCGACCTCCACGGGAGTCCACTTCGCGAAATCTTCTTCGGAAGGCTCGACATACTCCGTCATGGTGGCTCTCCATAGTGAAGCGCTCCGGAGGAAAATTTGCATCCGGCATTTCCAGTACCCGTAGTTGGTACCGTTGACAGAAGAAGCTCCATCGCGGTTCTTGAAGACGTTGTAGTCGTTGTTCGTCATAGCTTTGAACTTGTAGCTTTAACCTTGGCTCTGATACCAATTGTAGTGCCCTGTGGTAGCTACTGCACACGTACTAGAGGGGGGGGGGGGGTGAATAGTACTTAAAATAATCAAGATAGTTATTCCTAATTATTGTGCAAGAAACAAACGACAATGCGGAATTAAACAACTATCAACAAGAATTAAAACATACGTAAACAAACAATATTACTGGGTTCGGATCCACCCAAGTCTTCCCGACTTGTTCCCGGTGATCCTACGTCCCAACCACCCGGATCCCCTCCGAATACTTGAGTTAGCAACCCTAACTCAAGATTTCCACTATGAAGTACTTGTGAAAAACCTTCACAAGTCAAATCATACACAAAGTAATTTGTGACTCCCACAACCCGGGATCACAACCACACTCTCACAACCGAGAGTGAAACTTACAATTCAAATATGAAATGAAATAAACTCTTACCTTACAAAATCCTATGCCTTGAGTATACTTACCAAATTAGGGCAAGGAGGGATTTTGAGGAAGATGATGCAACCAAACCCTAGCTTCAAGAAGATGACCAGCAATGGAAGGCTAGGATGGAGGATGGTGACTTTGGATCAAGCTCTTGGCTTGGAAGGCTCACAATGGAAAGAATATCTCTTGAGGAAATGGCTCAAAGAGTTGAGGGAGAGATTCTTGTGAGGAAGAGAAAGCTTTAGAATGGAGTTGAATAGCTTCTCTTAGATTTCTCCAAATCTCTAAAATGGCAGCCTTGGATCTTATGAAAGAGCCCCTCCAACTATATATAGGATAGAGGAGAGAGAGAGAGAAAAACGTTTGAAGAGAAACTCCAACGGCTCTTTTCTGAACCCAACTAGTCGGTCAAAGAACAACCACCGACCGACTAGTTCATCAACTAGTCGGTCGGTCAATCAATGTAGACCGACTAATGGAAGAACAGCCAGGAAGTCGTAGTACAGGCAAAGACAACTAGTCGGTCTAAGAAGACTTACCGACCGACTAGTTTCACAACTAGTCGGTCGGTGAATGATCTTTGACCGACTAACGTCGAAATAGAATAGATTGACTTCAAGATGACTTAGTCGGTTTAAGAACAAATGCTGACCGACTAGTTTCTCAACTAGTCGGTCGGTAAACGTTCTTTGACCGACTAACTCGAAACAGTAGCTCAGGCAGAAAATGACTGTACACAACTAGTCGGTCAAAGAAGGATTACTGACCGACTAGATCGTCATCTAGTCGGTTGGTGACTCTTCTTTGACCGACTAACTGTAGTCATAGAAAGAGCTGAATTAGAGAAGGCAAACTAGTCGGTTCAAGTAGAGTTGCCGACCGACTAGATCGTCATCTAGTCGGTTGGTGACTCTTCTTGAACCAACTAACATGCACAAGAAGCCGAGGGAAGAAGCGATAGGCTTCAGGAATGTTTCTAATGGCTTCTATGATAATCCTAGCTCTAAGATATGAGCGAAATGAAGATTATAAAGTAAGTCCTACTCAATGCTTAACATTCTAATCTATGAAGCTAGAAGACTATAAAATAAACCTTACGAGCCGTCTTCAATGCTTCAATCTTCATTCCTCTTGACTTCAATATTGCTCCTTGAGCTTCAACGAAGCTCCAGGCACACGATCACGCGTATTGAGAAGTCTTGAGACGTCGCTTTTGATGTACGTGGTATTTTGGCGACGATCTCCATAACTGCGCTCACAAATAAGTTAGTATACATTATTTATGTTTGCTCATCATCCAAAACCAAATCCGGGGAATCATATCACAACAATTTGTTGAGTCACGCTGGAGGGTACATGATCAACATTTGGAACCTCCAATCTTTCGGAAATGTCCTGATCCTTGATTTGTTTAGCTTGGGCCCCCAGTTCCGTAATGGCACTTCCTATTTCTTGACTCTCTGTGCATGCAACTCCTATATTTCCATCACCACAGGGTACCTCATTATTTATTTCCACAGTAATATGGTTCAATTCCGATAGTGACGGTGATCCCTCTCCATCCAAGCTGCATTTCGTTGTTGGCTCTGGGTTTTGGATTGAAGAGAGCTGTATGTTATCAGGGCATTGGGCCTCAGCATGACCAAAGCAGACACAACGGCCGCATCTAGGGGGCTCTACTTCGAATTTTGTGTCAATATTGATGATAGTACCATCATCCAACTCTAATCCAATCGTCTTGGGCAATGGCTTCTTTGCAGCGACCTCCACCGGACACCTAGCATACGAGAGACGTTCAAGCTTAGCAGTAGCTTTGTCAAGGCATAAAGGAATGCCAACGACTGATGCCGCCATATTCAAAATCTCAAGTGTCCACATACTGAGAGGAAGCCCATGGAACTGAACCCATACTGGAACTGTAGCCAACATATCTCTATCATGACGTAGGGTAAGACTCCATCTCTGGAGCACCGTTAATCGACCATCGAAGAGCCATGGCCCCCCATAGAGAATGCGTTCACATTATATATATATATATATATATATATATATATGTATATATATGTATGTATGTATGTATGTATGTATGTATATTTATGTATGTATGTATGTATATTTATGTATGTATGTATGTATATTTATGTATGTATGTATGTATGTACACACATACACACACACACACATATATATGTATATATGTATGTACGTACGTACATACATATATACATACATACATATATACATACATACATATATATATGTATATATGTATGTACGTACATACATATACATATATATATATATATATATACATATATGTATGTATGTATGTGTGTGTGTGTGTCTATATATATATATATATATATATATATATATATATATATATATATATATATATATATATATAGGATAAAGTGTTCCTAGGGTGACTCCTTAGATGAAATCTAAGGAGTCGCCCCCATTTTCCCCCTTATCCCACGATTTTTTTAGATTTTATTTTTCATGGGGTTGTTGTGCACATCATGGATGCTCAACATACCAAAAATCAAGTCAATCTAATACTTTTAGAACCACCATCTACCTCTTGCAACTTCAACGGTCTGAAAACGTGTTGAAAACCCCATGAAGTTGCAACGTGTAAATGGGGGCTCTAATAGTATTGGAATGACTTGATTTTTGGTATGTTGATCATCCATGAGGTGAACAACAATCCCAAGAAAAAAATTCGAAAAAAATGTAGGATATGGGAGAAAATGGGGACGACTCCTTAGATTAAATCTAAGGAGTCACCCTAGGAACACTTTACCCATATATATATATATATATATATATATATATATATATATATATATATATATATATATGTATATATATGTATATAGATATACATATATAGATAGATATATATATGTATACACACACACACACACACACACACACACACACACACACACACACACACACATATATGTGTAGAGAGAGAGAGATATATATATATATATATGTATATATATGTATGTACATACATACATACACATATATATATATATGTATACATATATATATATATGTATGTATGTATACATATATATATATATATGTGTATGTATGTATGTATACATACATATATATATATAGAGGAGGGATCAAATGACCCCCAAAAATAACCCCCAAAAATGACCCCCTATCAAAAATCCTATGCCCCCCATTTTTTCGGAAGATCCGAACCGTTCATCTTGATCTCCACCCTCTAAATACCTTACCCACCAATTTTCAACCCGATCCCATGTGTTTTGCCCGTTCATCCATCCGACCCAAATTTAACGGTTTCACATGAATAGAACTTTTGCGAATGGTTGATGAACGGGCAAAACACATGGGATCGGGTTGAAAATTGGTGGGTAAGGTATTTAGAGGGTGGAGATCAAGATGAACGGTTCGGATCTTCCGAAAAAATGGGGGGCATAGGATTTTTGATAGGGGGTCATTTTTGGGGGTTATTTTTGGGGGTCATTTGATCCCTCCTCATATATATATATGTATACATATACATATATATGTATACATATACATATATATGTATACATATACATATATACATATATATATATAGGAAAGTTAGTAGATCTTTATTAAAAGAGAAACTTACAAAGTATACAGCGAGCAGGAAGGGGGAATCAATAAAAAGAGGAGAGGGCACAAGCGCCGTCACTCTTAATTAGAGATTCCTCTCCCTACGCATACTATACAAAGAATGTAATCAAAACAAAATGCCTTAGCCCAAATCTCTAATCTCCCAATTAGCGAAAACTGTTGCCTCCTCGGAGGAGGAAGACTCCTGGCCTACCATAGCCACTCTGACATCAGCAGCTATTGCCTCAAAAATATCAGCTCTACCTCTGCTCTTCCCCTCGAACACCCTGCCATTCCTTTCATGCCAAATGTGCCACACCAAAGAAGAAAGAGCAGTTTTAGCTATTCTGCTCAGCGCTCCTTTAACCCCAAAATTTTCCAAGAAATAATCACCAATATCAGTCAAAGAGATGCCAAACTGATCTTTGACATTCAGTTTTAGCATACACCTTTTGAGCAGGTAACCCGTGTAGGGGCAAGAGAAGAATAAATGATTCAAATCTTCCATGAAATCACCGCCACAAAGAACACAGTTAACTGATGTGTTAAGACCCCATTTACTGATAACATCTTTTGTTAGAAGCTTACCCCTGAAAGCACGCAAGAGCGTGATGGCCCATTTCGGAACATGACCAGGAAACCAAACCAACTTATAGAAGCGGAATGGCCTCCCCCGCATCCGAACACCTTCCCAGGCCGCCTTAAAAGAGAAGGGATCAACCTCAGACATCGAACGAGGTCTACAAGTCGGAGGTCTCGGCCCGTCCGGTTGCAACAACCCCAGACAAGGCCTGCTGCTAGCAGCAGCGTCCATGCGCCCTGAGGCGCCTGGACAATCCCCAACGGCCTGATGTACAGGGCCATGCGAGGAGACTTGCGGAATGTTGGCTGCGGAAACCGGCGCCCAGCTCCATGAATCCGATCCCTGGGAGAGGGTCACACTAGCAAGATGATGCTGGATGCTGTTTATATCAGGGTCATTGGCCCAGGTCCCTTGGACCCAATAATCGCTCACTCGCTTCATATGTGAATCCAAGGGAACCGCAACTTGATGTTTGAGAGGGCCACAATCAAGCCAGGAATCATGCCAGAAGAGGGTGGAGCGTCCGTCTTTCACCACACGCCTTATGAGTTTACTGGAAGCCAATCTACAGTTAAGCATGCGCTTCCAAGTGCCAGAATGCGTCAATAATCCACTAGCCACATTAAACCCAGCATTCCCATCATATCTAGCTCTCATATGCTTAGCCCATAAGCTCTTGGAAGTAAGAAATCTCCATGTTAGCCTAACCCCCGAGGTGACATTGAGATCTTATAATAAACGAATGCCAACTCCTCCTTCATTTTTTAGGGTACAAATATCCTTCCAAGACCATGCACGCGAGGGTCCCATAATGAAACGCCTGCATAGGGAAGAAATTTCCCGAACAACTGTATATGGCATATGATAGGCTTGCATCCAGAATGCCACCATTCCATAAATGACTGATTTAACCAGCTCAATCCGCCCAGCAGTGGATAACATAGTAGATGTCCATCCCATAAGCCTCTTCCTGCATTTATCTATCAATCTCCCGTACATTGGCGCTTTTGGATATTTGGAAGATAATGGGAGACCAAGATAAGTAGTAAAAGTGGAGGTAATTTTGATACCCAAATAATCCGCTAGAGTAGATCTGTCCTTGGTTCCCTTACTAAAAATAGCCGAACTCTTTTCTCAGTTTACCTGCAACCCAGTCAAGTACTTGAACTCCAAAAGTATGGTCTTGATACACCTGAAAGATTTAAGATTGGCTCTTCAAAACACTAGCAGGTCATCAGCAAACAGAAGATGTGAAATGGAACCAGAACGTCGCATAGGCGGGAGAGCACCACACCCCAACGATTTAGCCATCAGAATAGAGAATGCTTCCATAGCAATAACAAATAGGTAAGGAGAAAGAGGATCCCCCTGCCTAATACCCCTGTTGCCCTCAAAATATCCCACGGGGGAGCCCCTTATCATCACAGAGAAAGTGGGCGAATTAATGCATTCACTGATCCATCTAATAAAGACCTGAGGAAATCCCATCTGACCCATAAAGTGAAGAATGAAAGCACGGTTCACAGAATCGAAGGCTTTCCGCAAATCCAGCTTAAGGCAGGCCCTTCCCCCCATAGGGCTACTGAAGTCCCTAATCTGCTCATGTGCAATAAGGGAGCTATCCGACAACAACCTCCCCTTAAGAAAGGCTGCCTGATTAGGAGAGATTAGCTCATGAATAACCACCCTGAGCCTATTGCAGATAATCTTGCTTATGATTTTATACAAGACATTGCAGCATGCGATAGGTCTATAGTCGCTAAGAGTGGTAGCATTAGAATTCTTAGGAATTAGAGTAAGATTGGTATGATTTACCTGCCTTAGAAGGGAGCCCGCAGCAAAGAAGGATTTTACCGTCAATGTAACATCATCACCAATCCTGTACCAATAGCGCTGAAAGAAATGCGCATTATATCCATCAGGGCCCGGGGCCTTATCGGGGTTCATCTGAAAAACCACTGTCTTGATTTCCTCAACTGAAATCCTCCTGCTCAGCCAGGCCGAAGCTTCCTTAGTAAGAATACGCTTAGGTGTAATGGGATGGAAAGCAGTAGCATAATTATTTTGGTTATACAACCACACATAAAAATCAATAGCATCCTTTTTTAGCCCATCAAAGGTACTCGAGAGCCTCCCCCTAGCATCCACCAAATGAGACAAACTGTTGTGACTTTCCCTCGACTTCATAGCGTTATAAAAGAATTTAGTATTTCGATCCCCCAAGGAGATCCAATCCTGCCTACTCTTTTGGCGAAACATCTCCTCTTCTAAACTCATTGCCCTAGACAACTCCTTCAAAGCTGCCTGCTCAATAGTTTGCAAAGAAGCCTCAGAATGCAAATGAGGATTTTTCCTTATAGATTCCAAATTAGAACGGGCCAAATTCACAAGCTTGGAAGCATTGTGATTAGTAGACCACTTGCAAATTAAAGGCCGCAACATCTTTAGTTTCTGGCTGACACAATACATAGGTGTGCCTGCCGCATAAAGCCCCCAGCCCTCTTCAACAATGTCGGAAAACCCAGGGCATTTGCTCCAAAAGTTAAAGAATCTAAATGGCTTTGGATCGGAATGTACCTGAGTATGAAGTCTGACCACCATTGGAGCATGGTCACTAGTGATCGGGTCCAGATATTCCAAAAAAGAATCAGTAAACATGATGAGCCATTCATTAGTTACAAAGACTCTGTCGAGACGAGCAGTTATACGACCACCACCCACTCTATTATTGCACCAGCTGTACTTGCAACCCTTGATTTTGAGCTCCAGGAGGTGGCTAGTACCAATGCAATCATTGAAGTCAAATAGGACTTTTTGATCCAACCTCCTACCTCCAACTTTATCCGCAGAGGTTAGAACACTATTAAAATCTCCACCAACCATCCACACCCCCTTATTCAACATAGCTGCATCACATTGAAAAGACTTCCATAGGCCTTTGCGCTCCCCCACCGTATTCCTGCCATACACTCCAGTTATAGCACATGAAAGTCCTCCATTGTTAGTACAAGTAATAGTAACATGTTGATCCGAAGCCGAGAAAAGCACAGCCTTCCAGACTGCCGAATCCAAGGATATCACAACCCGGCCGTCCATGGCTTTGTCCATATTATGGAAAGAACTCCAGTGCTTAGGAAGCCAAGGAAGCTTCTCTAACGAACTTAGTTTAGTCTCTAGAAGAATGATTACCGACGGTTTAATATTGCTGATTCTGTCCCTCAGGTCCCGGCGCCGAACAGGGTTATTCAACCCCTAGTATTCCAAATGAAGACCGTCATTGACAAGCAGCATTTTTGGGAACACCACTTTGAATCCTGGAGCTCCTCCTAGTAACGGATTCAGATTGACATTCAGATCTCTTCCTCACCTTCTTGCCTTCATCAGCCTGCTTAAGACGAATTTCCTCTGCCACCCACTCCGGGTTGTCGATAGCCAGCACCTCAGGGATCCTATCAACATCGCCACCCCCAGTGTCATCTAGAAGGGAAGGGAGTGAAGATACTCTTCCCGGCTTTACAACCGGGCAATGTTCACTCGCCTCCGGAGCAAGATCCGGATTCTCGAGCACTACAGGAACATCTCCCGGCCCACTCCTAGGCTTGACCGAGCGTTGAACAACCGGCGAACGGACTGAATACTCCGGAGAGGCCTCACCAGGTGCATCCCCTGAGCAATGTACCCCAGGACACCCGTCCGGTACATCAAGGGGATCAACAATAGTGCTCCCCTGTAGGTGGAGACCTCCATCCTCCCCCACAAGTTCAGGAGTGGCCATAGAGATGACCACAGGAGGTACAATCGGCGGAGAAGCTGTCCTCTCCAGGGCATTTGCGATAGGCTGAGAAGCTGCCTTCTCAGGGTCATTTGCGATTGGCGGAGAAGCCGCATTCTCAGGGGCAATTGCAGTTGGCGTAACAGCCTTCACCCTCTCCCCGCTATCTGACTCAGACGGGGCTACTTCTTCGAGCCCTACAACACTGACTCCATCAATCGGGTCATGAAGAGCCTCCCCATTCGCCCCTCCTTCACCTTGGATTGAAGGGGGCTCTCCCGCCACCGTGCACTGGGCATCGGTATGGCCAAAACATACACATTTGCTACACCTCGGTGGTTCTCCTTCGAATTTCGTCTCTAGACTTATGAATTCTCCCCCATCCAGTTCCACTTCAATCGCTTTCCGTAATGGTAAAGAAGCATCCACTTCAACCAAACACCGCGCATATGAAATCCTCTCCAAATTAGCAGTGGCCCGATCCAAACACATAGGAGTACCAATCACTGAGGCAATAATATTAAGCGTCTCCAAATTCCACAAATATAAGGGCAGCCCATGTAACTGAACCCAAACCAGTACGGCAGTGAGAATGTCTCTGTCATGTCGAAGTTTCATGTTCCATTTTTTCAACACCACCAACCTGCCATCAAATAACCATGGCCCCCCCGCAGAATCCTGTCACAATCTTCTGATGATTCAAATCTGAAGTAAAAGAACCCATTGTCTTTGGAGTAGACCTGCACCTTCTTCTTAAGCCTCCAAAGCCTCTCCAACCACGCCACAATTTGACCATAAAAAGGGGTATCGCCCAAGACATACCCCACAAGAGTGTTCCTCCACATCTCGGCACCTCGCTCAACCAAGGACCCCGAAACCCTAGCGCGGGGGATACCATTTTCACCAATAACCGGTGGAACCAACTTCATTGCCAGTCCCGCCCCGTAAGAACGTCGGTCAGTGCAAACATCTAGCCACGACCTCTTCTCAGCATTAGCATCAATCGTAATCGGAGCCTTAGGCCTCGGCGGAACAGGCCTTTGAGGCAATTCCGCAAACACCTTGCGTGCCAACGAAGGATTTTTCCCCAACTCCCTCGGCTTGTTAAACGCTGTCGGCCGCCCCAAAGGAGGGCGCCTCCACGGCTACTGCATCTGCCGTCCACGATTAGGAAGAGAACCAAATCTTCCAGGGAATTTTCTGTGCCGAACACGACGGACATCCACCCAACCCTCTTCGATCGCCGCACCGCCGTCAGGCGCATCCCCCTCCTTGCTCAGTGTAATCCCCTCGCCTGAAGATCGGCCCTCAGCCGTTCCTCCCTGGGTAGCCCGGACATCCTCCCCACCTGAACCACCGTCCGATCCCGCAACGCTCGCACCAACCACCCCACTGGTAACTCCCGACGCAGGAGCAGAAGAAGACCCCGCACCCGGATCTCCCATTTCCCCATTAGCCAGGATCCACCGAGATTCACCCTTGAAAGTTGCCGGTCGTCGGAACCCTAGGTCACGAACGCCACCGGAAAATTCGGATCCACCCCTCATTTCATCAAACGGTCTGCGCCCTATATATATATATGTATGTACATACACACACACACATATATATGTATGTACATACACACACACACACACACACACATATATATATGAGAATAATGTCTATCATACGCCATATGAGAGAGGCTCTCATATGCCCTCTCACATAAAGCAACCAAGTACAACCAAGTACAAGCCCATGTGGGCTTGTACTTGATTGCTTTATGTGAGAGGGCATATGAGAGCCTCTCTCATATGGCGTATGATAGCCATTATTCTATATATATATATATGTGTGTGTGTGTGTGTGTATGTATGTATATATATATATATATGCATATATATATATATATATATATATGTATGCATATATATATATATATATGTATGCATATATATATATATATATGTATGCATATATATATATATATATGTATGCATATATATATATATATATATGTATGCATATATATATATATATATATATATGCATATATATATATACACATATCCATATATATGTGTATATATATATATATGTGTATATATATATATGCATAAATATATATATATGTATATATATATGAGAATAATGGGTATCATACGCCATATGAGAGGGTCTCTCATATTCCCTCTCACATAAAGGGTGCAAGTACAACAAGTACAAGCCCATGTGGGCTTGTACTTGTCCCCTTTATGTGAGAGGGAATATGAGAGACACTCTCATATGGCGTATGATACCCATTAATCTATATATATATATATACATATATATATACACACATATATATATATATATGTATATGTGTGTACATACATACATACATATATGTATGTATGTATGTATGTATGTATGTATGTATGTACGTACGCGTACGTACGTACGTACATACATACATACATACATACATACATACATACATACATACATATATATATATATATATATATATATATATATGAGGAGGGATCAAATGACCCCCAAAAATAACCCCCTATCAAAAATCCTATGCCCCCCATTTTTTCGAAAGATCTGAACCGTTGATCTTGATCTCCCCCCTCTAAATACCTGACCCACCAATTTTCAACCCGATCCCATGTGTTTTGCCCGTTCATCCATCCGACCCAAATTTAACGGTTTCGCATGAACAGAACTTTTGCGAATGGTTGATGGACGTGCAAAACACATGGGATCGGGTTGAAAATTGGTGGGTCAGGTATTTAGAGGGCGGAGATCAAGATGAACGGTTCGGATCTTCAGAAAAAATGGGGGGCATATGATTTTCGATAGGGGGTTATTTTTGGGGGTCATTTGATCCCTCCTATATATATATATATATATATATATATATATATATATATATATATATATATATATATATATATAGGAGAATATGCTTTGCGTCTTTATTGATCCAATGAAAAAGTACAAGACTCTCACGGATGGAAGAAGGATGTTTGTAAAGCGGGATAATGGCACATGCGCCATCAACCCCACCAATACTTAACACCTTCCGCTATCCGTAGAGCCAAAAGAGAAAACAAAAATACATGTACATATCAACCTAGTCTACAAGCCCCCAATTTGAAGGGGGAGCACCAGCATCGTCCTGCTCCCAATCCACATGCCGCAGAGCAATTCTGATGTCATCAGCAATGTTCTCAAATAGCCGAGTCCGCATCTGACTAGTACCTTCAAAGATTCTCCTGTTTCTCTCTTTCCATATGTGCCAAGTCATGGCAGCTAGCACCATCCTGACCAGCCTCCCTATATTGTTCTTCATATGGAATTGGGCAAGGATCAAGTCGCCTATTCCTGCCAGTGAAGATGGCAAAGTAGAGGTGACTCCAAGTTTAAGAAAGCTCATGTAAAGAATGTATTTAGTATAGCTGCATTCAAAAAATATATGATCCCTATCTTCATGAATATTATCAAAGCATAAGACACTAAAGGGTGAAGTAGGCACTCCCCATTTCATGAGCTTGTCACGGGTAAGGAGTTTCCCATGAAAAGCTCACAGTAAAGTGATAGCCATCTTGGGGATATGCCCCTGAAACCAGACCAAGCACAACGAAGAGTTGGAGATTTGGAAATCCAGGACCAAGAGTCACTGCCCGTGGACAAGACCACCGTGCTGATGATGTGGCAGACAGACATAAGAGAATTGCTCTCCACCCATTTACCCTCAGTCCAGTAATCATTGGCCGTATACCTCTCCTCCCCATTAGGAATCTCATAAGAGTCACCAAGAGGACCACGCCACTAGGTAGGAGCTCCTCTTTCCATTTTCACAATGCCACTGCTAAGAGAATCGAGGTTGACTGGTTGTCCATCTAGGTGAGTATCGAACATGGTATCTTTCTACCGCTTGTGAAAGCATTCCTTCATGCGCTCATTCACTCAGCTCGGTATCGGCTACGGTTAGCGAGGTATGGTTGGCATTATTTAGAAGGCCAGGCTTCTCGCACCATATCAATCAAACGTAGGAAGTTTGTCTTGCTTGCCATCGTGCCTGTTTTGGCCTTAGTTTCAGATTGGTCAGGAAGTAACTCGTCGCCACAAACCCCGTCTTGACCACGAATCGTGACCCCAACAAGGTTTGACTCCATGTGCGAAGGCAATGCACAATTGCCGTCATCTCCTTCTCCTGGACCAAGCCAGTTGTCATACCAAAATAGTGTGGTAGTACCATCTCTGATGTTACGTTTGGTGAGCTTTTTAGTAAACTCCCGACAATAAAGAATGAATTTCCAGGTTCCAGATTGCATAGGATGTGCCTTAGCCAGAAATAAACCCATATTCCTCATGTATTGAATCCTCATATAAGAAGCCCAAATACCACCATGCGTAAGCATGCGCTAGGTCAGTTTAACACCATGTGTGTTGTTAAGCTCATTGAAACTTCTAATTCCCACACCCCCTTCTTGCTTGGGAGCGCACGTATCATTCCAAGCCCAGAGATGGTTATTCCCCCAAATAAACTTCCTACACATGGAAGTAAGAGATCGGAGAATAGATTTAGGAATACGGAAGGCCTGCATCCAAAACCCCACCATGCTATAAATGACCGATTTGACAAGTTCTATACGCCCAGCAATGGATAATAAAGATGAAGACCACCCCTGAAGCCTACTTTTGTATCTGTCAATCAGGCGACCATACATTGCGGCGTTGGGGTACTTGGAGGAAAGAGGGAGACCCAAATACGTGGATAGAGATTGCACACGGCGAATACCCAAGATATCAGCTAGACTGCCAGGCCCACTGGTGCCTTTGCTAAAAATACCAGCACTTTTATTCCAGTTGACCTCAAGACCGGTGAAAGATTTGAATGTAGAAAGGAGATCTCTAAGACCCTCAAAGGATTTGACGTTGCCTCTACAAAAAACCAATAAATCATCTGCAAAGAGAAGGTGTGTAACCGCTCCAACTCTACTCATAGGCATAATGTTGCGAGTAGCATTAGCCTTAGCCATGAGCAAGGAGAAGGCTTCCATAACGATCACGAAGAGATAAGGGGAAAGATGGTCTCCCTGCCTCAGCCCCCTATTAGACTGAAACATACCATAAGGGGAGCCATTAATCATGACAGAGAAGGAAGGAGTAGAGATACATTCACAGATCCAACTGATGAATTTGTGCTTGAACACCATCCTATGCAGTATATAATAAACGAATTCTCTATTAACACTGTCAAAAGCTTTGCGTAAGTCCAATTTAAGACAAGCTCGGGCACCAATAGGATTATTAAAGCTCCTTATATGCTCATGAGCAAGCAAAGCACAATCAGCAAGCAAACGGTCCTGGAGGAAGGCAGCTTGATTAGGGGAAATAAGCTCAATAACAGCTCTACTCAATCGGTTGCAAAGAATTTTGCTTATAATCTTGTAAAGCACATTGCAACAAGATATCAGTCTGTAGTCTCCAAGCCCAGAAGCATTGGCACTTTTAGGAATGAGCGTAAGAAAAGTGTGATTAAACTGTCGATAAATCTTCTCAGATTTGAAAAAATTAAGGACCGCAATGGTAACATCTTCGCCTATGATGTCTCACGAATTTTGATAAAAGAAGCCATTAAACCCACCAGGACCAGGGGCTTTATCAGCCCCAATCTGAAAAACGTCTTTTTAACCTCCTCAGCAATCACCGGTTTTTCAACCCAATTAGCAGCATCATCAATAAGCACTCTTTTAGTAATGAGGGAAGACCCTCCAGTAATCATTCTGATTATATATGCCAGAGTAAAACCCGGGAGCCTCAACTTTAAGGAGATCAATTGAACTATTGCATGAGCCATTACTGGAAATAAGATGCCCGAGATTGTTGTGGCTTTGCCTAGCCCTCATAGCAGTATAGAAGAACTGGGAATTACGATCCCCGAGACTCAGCCAATCTTGTCTACTTTTCTGCTTAAGATTAGACTCTTCCACATCAATAGCCTCAGCCAATTGTTTTATAAGGATGTGCTCTTTCTTTTACAGCTCAGCACATAAACCCAGTCTAGGATTATTTTGAATAATGGCAAGCTCAGCACGAATTCTAACCATGTTATTGGCATCTCTATAAGTCGCTCCAAAACTCTTAAGCCCCATTTTAAGATTTTTGAGTTTAGCAACCTGGCGAATCATAGGGCAACCAATAACCCTGATGCACCACTGCTCCTTAAGCACGTTGAGGTAATCAGGGATGCGGTGCCAGGCATTAAAAAATTTGAACGGTTTGGGATCAGAACCCCCAATATGATGAGTGTGTATAATAAGAATGGAGTGATCACTAGTACCACAAGCAATATATTCACAGTAAGAAGATGTGAGGACATCCATCCAAGTGCTATTGCAGAAAGACCGGTCCAGTGTAGCAGTAATACGCTTTTGCCCAATACTACGATTGGTCCAACTAAAAGTATTGCCGACTGTTTTAAGTTCCATGAGGGCTCTAGAATTAATGCAATCATTAAATTCATCAACCATAGAACCATCAATCACTCTATCGCCCACTTTGTCCTTAGCATATCTGACACAATTGAAGTCTCCCCCAATGATCCAAGGAATATTTTTATAGTTGCTGGCATTGTGCACAATGTCTCTCCAAAGATCTCTGCGCTCCTGATAGGAGTTAGAAGCATAGACGATGGTAACCATCATAGCAAACCCCGCATCGTTCACATATTTCATGGAGATATGCTGAGCAGATAACCAATCAACGACGCATGTCCATGTATCAGGATTATATACAATAACAATATGTCCATTATAGTGAACACTACGATTGTCGATGGACATCCAACTTCTCGGAAAGCACTTGAGAATTCTGTGAGCGTTATTCTCAATAACCTTGGTTTCAAGAAGGCCAACCAAGGACGGCGTATGTTTACGTAAATAGCCTTTGAGCTCACTCGGTCTAGTAACGTTGTTAAGCCCTCTAGTATTCCAGATGAGCACAGTCATTTAATAGAGGAGGGGCGAGGATGTTCAACATCCCTATTAATCCTAGAGCTTTTGCGAGTGCCCTTAGAAGAGGCCGCACCCGCTTTGCTCTTTTGTTTCTTCCGGTCTCTACTTATTTGTTTCAACTCCTCTTGCTCCTCATACCAAGCATCATTAGAAATAGTTAAGTCAAGAGGCTCGTTTTCGGAATCAACGGAATCATAGTGATCATCAAGCAAAGACGCTCTCGAACATGATGTGTTCCCCGTACTAAGAACATTGAACGGATTATCGTCGCTCGGTATGGGCTTGCTATAGGATTGGGTGACCGACGCCTTAGTGCTTTTGCTGAGTGAGGGGGGCTTGGTGTTAGCCGTGTGCCCCGATTCCGCTAGGATCCCCGACCCCTCCCCCCATTTCATTAGCATTATGATACGCCTTTTTACACGGGACGCCAACCTCCCCCATTCCTCTAGTCGCAGCTAGCCCACATACATTAACATACATCCTTTCGCCAAGATTTTCGTTTACGTCATTCTCTATCTCCTTGCTAGTCCCCGCTTGATCCCGCTTGGCCCCACTTGCCTATGTACACACACACACACACATATCTATATATATATATATATATTCCTTTATAGAATAGATAGATAGATAGATAGATAGATAGATAGATAGATAGATATATATATATATATATATATTCTATTCTATAAAGGAGAGCATTTTTTGAATTTTATTCTACTAGGACAAAGCTTTGTCCTACATGGCGCTGACTAGGACAAATAAATGCTGACTAGGAATTTTGGGGGGAACTGTGGATTTTGGTTGAGAAAAAAAATCGGTGGAACTTGAATTTTGGAGGGAACACCATTTTGTTGGGCATTTTGAGTCAGCCTCCCCTTTAAAAAATTTGAATTGAATTTTGAATTTCAAAACCAACCCGCAATCTCCAGCCAGCCTCCCCTTCTAAAAATTCAAAAATCCATGTCTTTCATTCTCCTTCATCGTCCTGGGAACCTCGAGGCTGGCTCCAGCAAAGGAGGAGCGCACGATGCTCCCTAGAATAGAATTCAGCCTCTCCCTCAACTGCCGCCTCCTCCTCCAAACCCTAAGACATATCTTGCATAGCCAAGGATCTCATTTTTGTTGAGGGTTCATTCAAATTTTTTGTTTTTTGTATAGATCTGATCCGATTATTTGGCAAGGCATGCTTCTTTTTTAGCACAGTCTTCTTCCATCAAGCGCAAGAGAGAGAAAAATGTGTGCGATCCTTCACATTTGCTTTGAGCCAAGTGTAGCTGAGCTTTGGAGGCCGCTTCCAGGTTAGTGATGGGCTTTGACTCAAATTTTTTGTTGGAAAGTTTGCATCCTTTTGTTATTGATATTTTGTTGGCAATTTGAAGTCTTCCATTTTCATGCACAAAACCTATTTGATCTTTTGCCTGACAAAGCCCTTGAACTGCAGGACTTGGATCCTTCACATTTTTGGCATGTTGGTGGAGAGAACTAAATTGAGATCTTATAATAAAAGTTATTTT
>CM061142.1:37626366-37645765 GCA_030789695.1 Scilla litardierei
TCGACGTAACGACAGTTTTACAGATCTACGCCACCGCCGGAAAAACTCGCGCCCACCGGCCATCCGGCCACCTTCCACGACCACCCTACCGCCGTTGGATTCCTATCGAAACCCCTACCAACTGCAACTTCCCTCACGCTCATAGCCCACCTGTAGCTCCCAGAATACTCGTCGGAACACGCCATATCTGCTTTTTTTCACAGATCTAGAAGCTGAACTTCGACGCCCATGCACGATCACCTCCGACCACCCCCGGTGATAACTCCACTGCCGTTGGCTTTGTCTTGAAGTCCTTTAACTTCTGCAACTTCCCGTTTTCTCTGTTCGTCGCTGGAATTCCGCTGAGACGCACAACAACAGACGTTGCGCAAATCTGTCCTCTCTGGCTTCGCACGGCCACCCACCGTCGTACGCTGCTGTCGTCGACCACCCACCGGGCCGAGCATCTTCCTCTGGTTCCAGTTCATCTACCAACAGCCCTCTTGGACTCTCAAAGTTCATGTGCATTGCCGCACGCACGTACTTTTAGCAGACGTCGCAGTTATCGTGAAGATCCGTTGCGCTACTCGCAACCGGAGGAGAATCGCTGTTAGCTCGCTGATTTCGCGCCACCATCCCGCTGTCCAGAGGTACCTAGCTGCACTACCCACGGCCGAGGAGTTCCAGACGATGCCGACGTTTCACCGTTCAGACCTGACTTCCGCTTGTTGGACGACATCACGAGGTTGGTTTCCCTAACGAGTAGTAAAACCCACACCGTAGCTAACCAAAACCTAAACTAAAATCGGACAACTACAACTAAATTTTCTTTTTCGCACCAGTAAAACACTGCTCACTATAGAAATCGACCATCGGACAACTTTTCTGTGCATATAGGGTAGTGGTCGATTTAGGCTAAACGAAACACCAAAACGTGACTTTGACGATTAGTGTAGCCCCGATAACCTAGAAACAAACCCTAATAGGACTTGATGAAAAACACGACCTGACACCGTCGTCGTGACACTGTTTCAGACGGACTACCGCGGACGAGAGCCTGGACGAGACGCCCCGGACGGACGACACACTTGCCACCGCAAGCAAGTGTACCCACTTGCATTTTTGACCGTGTCTTGTCTTAAATTGTTAGAACTATTAGACTGTGAGTGTATAGAACCGGACGTGAAATGATAGCGTCCGAATCTCCCTGATGACTTAGACTTGATGATGAAGTCTAAGCTCGACAAACAACAACTTTTGACACCGTAGGATTATCTTGTGTGTGCGTGCTTGTGGACACCCTTGAATAACTTTCCCTTACACTTGTCATGTCATGTCCCTGTTACACAAAAAGCCTTCTGGCATTTCAGATGCTTCCCTAGCGGAAGTGATCTCCGTGATACAAAAAGCCTTCGGGCGTTTCAGATGCTTCCCTAGCGGAAGTGATCTCCGTGATACAAAAATCCTACGGGCATTTTAGATGCTTCCATGGCGGAAGTGATCTCCGTGATACAAAAAGCCTTCGGGCGTTTCAGATGCTTCCCTAGTGGAAGTGATCTCCATGATACAAAAAGCCTGCGGGCGTTTCTGGTGCTTCCCTAGCGGAAGTGATCTATGTACTTCTTGTCCTGAGTTCCTAGATTTGGGGGAGGGTTGAGCGTGCGCACGGGGAGAGGGTCTGATCCCCCTTAACCCGTAAGGCGTGAACCCTTCGTGTCTTGCGTGTCCTGTCCGTCTAGTCTTGTCTAGTTCCGTCTTGTCCTGTCATCTTTAGGATAGTCCCGTAGTCGGTAGCACACGCTACGACTACTGCTTTCTACTCTTTACTTTTTCTACTGCTTTCTACTCTTTACTTTTCCTGCTGCATTACTTCCTTCTTTTACTTCTCAGTCATAACCCCAGCATGCTAATCAACCAGTAAAACGATGTCTAATAGTTTGGTACACTTGCAGTAGAGTCTGACTTTCTGTTGTACACTTTACCTGACGTACAGTTCCTTTCTTTGGTACTGTACGTCAGGTGTCGAGCCAAAGTTCGTGGACGAGGCAGACTTACCGGAGTACGTGAAGCCCGAGGACGTTGACCTGGAGGACGTACCTGACGAGGACCAGAATTAGAGGTCTCATCTAACGCGGACGTTCAGAGGTTACTACTTTTAGCTTCTCTCTTTCGATAGTTGTTGCCATGCTTAGGCTTACCTCTTTTTGGACTTTTGTACTCGCTGGATATTAACTCTTTATTTTAATGAATGCAACTTTCTTTCTGTACTTCTTTTGTTTCGAACTTTATAAATGCAAGAACCGGAAAATTTTAAAATGGTACCCCTACAGACGCTTATTGGGCCCGGGCTTCACAGCTCCGGCCCAAGCGGGCTTTAGTCACGCCTCGCCTCCGTATTTTTTTGGGAAGCGGGGCGTGACAGGTTTTAGTGGAGGCCCATGCAGGTCATGCAAAGGTTCGGAACAATAAGAGTACCGCATTCATTTAATATCCATGTACAAGTCTAATTTAGGTTTTCCCAATCTTACATAGTAGGAAGACTTAGGTAGACGTCCCAGTTTGATAGTCAGACGCCTTGGTTAAGAATTAGTCATCCTCGTCTCAGGATACCCTAGTGGCCTCTCGCCCGGTTCTGACCATGTTAGATTCCTAGAGTTCTTTTATTAGTCGTTCGCTCGGTCCATCGACTTCGGGCCCATCAGAACGTAATCTTGATTCTCTTAAGGCCCTTCCCTGATATCTCTCTATTACAGTATAGTTCATTAGGGAGTCTTAGTGATGAGCTCTCCTGATCTTTAGACGGCTCGATAATTAGGATCTCTAATTTCTAGCATCTTTTCAATCGTCACACTTCTGTGTCATTGACAGTAGGTTTCCATCGTATATTTTCTCGAAGCATATCTTAGGCGTATTCATCATGCGATCATGTTCCTTGCCCTCAATTCACGTGATCGCTTCATGACGATTATCGATAATTCTTCGAATCTCTCCATTGCAAATCCTGCTCCTTTAAAAGTATTTTCGAAATTCATTATTAAATTCTTCGCTCAGTTTAACTTCTTTGAAAACCCTTAATTAAATATTTAAATTTATTACTTTCCATTGAGTTAAGATTCTTTCACTGATTTTAAACCTTCTTGGCCGTAATTTTTAAGTTACTATCTCGTACTTATTTTCGAATCGGTATCCTTCGTATTTTAGTTTTAAAACTTTGTTACCATTTTGGAAATTCAATATATCATTTCTCTAAACTACAAAAATTATTTTGACTCCTAACCGTACGTGCTTTTAAAATATTTTCTAAACTAAAGTGAACTTTAATTTATAGATATATATATATATCAGTTCTATGTTCATCGTGCTCATATTTCAAAAAAAAAATCTTTGTATAAATTTATTTTATTCGGAGAACAAATTACTGCCTCATCCTACTCTTCATTTCTCCGTCTAACTCTTTTTCCGAATTGAAATTTTCTACCATCTGCTCACTTTTCCTACATAATTTTTATTAGTATAAAAATATATGATACCGTATTCTACACGTGATCTTTTTATATGTTTCAATATTTTGAGCAATATCTTAGTTCCATCCAACCAGTTATCTCCTTATCCTCGCCTTATCCAAACTCGTTCCTTTCGATCTTGTTTTCGTTTCGCTTTTGGTTTCAGTTCCTTTTTTTCATGTAGACAATAGTGCTTGTAGTTGCCTGTGTCAACTCTAGTTTAGTAGTGGGCCCTTGGTTTTGTAATGTCGTCGTGGTGTATGTTTGTAGGTAGAGCATGTGAACCGGTACGAGTGTGCTCCCTTTAGGATATTAGTGATTGTCTCTTGTGTCGTGTATGTATACTCAGTGTGGTCCATGACATACATATGGAGTTGTTCGAATGATTGTGTTCATATTTGTGTGGATAACGTCATAGCAGGCAAATTCCTTAGACCTAGTCTTCCGCATTATAGCTTAGCTTATTTTTGGCTGCTTATGTATGTTTCAAAGCTTTTTGTTTCCTTTCAAATAAAATCTTTAAAGTTTTGAAACTAGCCACGAGATCACAACCCACCTATCTTCCCTCATCCATTACCACAACTCCACACGTTTTTTCACATGTTATTTTTTAAAATATGTCTTTGGCCTTAAAATCTCTTTCTTTTTCTTCCCTCTTTGAACTTTTTTTTTCATTGTTGTTATAGTATTACAACTGGTTATTATTGCTATAGGATTATGTTTGCGGGTAGGCTTAGATGTGAGATATGTCGTAGCGATGATTAATTGATTTTGAAACACAAAGATATTAGATTAGATTTCTTTCGGATGAAAAGAATGAGGTGTTCAAGACTTATTTATAATACTGATGTGTGACGGACTCAATGGAGAACTCTGATTGGATGAAATTATATACATGAAGATGAGAACTTATTAGACCCGAAACTTGGACGAGTGAAGATATGAGTAGATAGGACGGGATAGTATGAGTTAGAGTGATCGTGAGGATGAGTAGAGCACTTAAAGCATCAAGATTTGACTATAGGTTGGGAGTGAGAAGACTTTGGAAGTAACACGACGTGTTGATATGAAGGGATGGTTAGGTAGACGGATTTGGTATGATTACGAGATTAGATGATAGGGGTAAGGATAGATGCGGCTTGATCGTTCATTGAATTTGAAGGATAAATTTATGAGTCAATATGAAGGAGAGTGTATTGGAGACGTGATGATTGTTGATTCGTAGACGGTGATGTGGATCTATAGTCAGGTGCTAAGGTGTGATCCTAGTTGTAGCATTAGCCAGTGGAGAGACGAGTTATGATGGATTATTTGAGGAACATTGTTTGAAGTTATAGGATTAGCGATCATTATGTGTAGATATGGGAGTTGCGGGTGTAAGTGTGTATAGATATTATTACTATTAGTATAAGTGATTCCGAGGACGGAATCATTTCTAAGGTGCGTAGAATGTAACAGCCGCTTTCCGACCGTTCGTATTTTCTACGTGCACGTACTTTTTCGTGCACGTATTTAATTTGACCCTTTCTTGGTTTTGGTATATACGCTGTGATATACCGTTGTGACCGTATGGAAGTGTAGAATTTTATAGTAATTTTTGGGAACGTCATCTCACGGCTCGTCTTCTCGCAAAACAGCTTTGAATGGAAGGGCATTTTGGTCTTTTGGCACTAATACGCGGTTCCTGATTTTACAATAAATTTTGGTAGGTGTAACACGCGATCGGACCCAGTAGCCCCGTACTTCTCGTCTCCACGATCGTCATGGTATTTTCGGATTATTTTTCCGATGCCCGTAGTGGAAGATATCCCATAATCAATTCGCAACCGTTGATTAGCCTTTAATCTTTTTGAAATTTCAAAATTAATCAAATCTTAATGAGATCCCTACGTATCATGAATGTGGGATTTCATTGCTACTCACACCTTCCTTTTCCCCTCCTTGCACACCCCTCTCTCACTCTCTCTCCTAGTCACCCCTTAGTTATACTCAACTTAAAACACTTTATATGAACATATCATCTTCAAAACCAAACAAACCCTACCCTCAAACATACTCACGCATGAACCCATCTATGGCCGCCTCTAGCTTTTCCTCCGGCCACCTCAGGCTGCCCCCAAGCCCCCACCACCGACCACCACCTTCTCCTCCTCCTCCTCCTCCATCTCCACCTCTCCAAGACATCAAAAACCCATCAAAAACACCAAGTAAACACAGCCCAGGCCTGCTGTGCACGCCCGCCAGAAAACGGCCGCCACCGCCACTCCGGCCACCCCCTCCGGCAAACTCCACCACCGTCGAACTCTCATTTGACCCACCAATCATCTCCAACTCCCGTTACCAGCGTTCCTCATCTATACCTCCTCGCAACATCTCTCGTACTCGACGTAACGACAGTTTTACAGATCTGCACCACCTGTAGCTCCCAAAATCCTCGTCGGAACACGCCGTATCGGCTGTTTTTCACAGATCTGGAAGCTGAACTTCGACGCCCGTGCACGATCACCTCTGACCACCCCCGGTGACAACTCCACTGCCGTTGGCTTCGTCTTGAAGTCCTTTAACTTCTGCAACTTCCCGTTTTCTCTGTTCGTCGCTGGAATTCAGCTGAGACGCGCAACAACAGACGTTGAGCAAATCTGTCCTCTCCGGCTTCTTATGGCCACCCACCGCCGTACGCCATCGCCGTCGACCACCCACAGGGCCGAGCATCTTCCTCTGGTCCCACTTCATCTACCAACAGCCCCCTTGGACTCTCGAAGTTCATGTGCGTTGCCGCACACACGTACTTTTAGCCGACGTCGTCGTTATCGTGAAGATCCGTTGCGCTACTCGCAACCGGAGGAGAATCACTGCTAGCTCGCTGATTTCGTGCCACCACCCCGATGTCCAGAGGTACCTATCTGCACTACCTACGGCCGAGGAGTTCTAGACGACATCGACGTTTTGTCGTTCAGACCCGACTTCCGCTTGTTGGACGACATCACGAGGTTGGTTTCCCTAACGAGTAGTAAAACCCACACCGTAGCTAACCAAAACCTAAACTAAAATCGGACAACTACAACTAAATTTTCTTTTTCGCACCAGTAAAACACTGCTCACTATAGAAATCGACCATCGGACAACTTTTCTGTGCATATAGGGTAGTGGTCGATTTAGGCTAAACGAAATACCAAAACGTGACTTTGACGATTAGGGTAGCCCCGATAACCTAGAAACAAACCCTAATAGGACTTGATGAAAAACGCGACCTGACACCGTCATCGTGACACTGTTTCAGACGGACTACCGCGGACGAGACGCCTGGACGAGACGCCCCGGATGGACGACACACTCGCCACCGCAGGCAAGTGTACCCACTTGCATTTTTGACCGTGTCTTGATCTTAAATTGTTAGAACTGTTAGAGTGTGAGTGTATAGAACCGGACGTGAAATGATAGCGTCCGGGTCGCCCTGATGACTTAGACTTGACGACGAAGTCTAAGCTCGACAAACAACAACTTTTGACACCGTAGGATTATCTTGTGTGTGCGTGCGTGTGGACACCCTAGAATAACTTTCCCTTTCACTTGTCATGTCATGTCCATGTTACACAAAAAGCCTTCGGGCGTTTCAGATGCTTCCCTAGCGGAAGTGATCTCTGTGATACAAAAAGCCTTCGGGCGTTTCAGATGCTTCCCTAGCAGAAGTGATCTCCGTGATACAAAAAGCCTTCGGGCGTTTCAGATGCTTCCCTGGCGGAAGTGATCTCCGTGATACAAAAAGCCTACGTGCGTTTCAGATGCTTCCCTGGCGGAAGTGATCTCTGTGATACAAAAAGCCTTCGGGCGTTTCAGATGCTTCCCTCGCGGAAGTGATCTCCGTGATACAAAAAGCCTGCGGGCGTTTTAGGTGCTTCCCTAGCGGAAGTGATCTCTGTACTTCTTGTCCTGAGTTCCTGGGTTTGGGGTAGGGTTGAGCGTGCGCACAGGGAGATGGTCTGATCCCCCTCAACCCGTAAGGTGTGAACCCTTCGTGTCTCACATGTCCTATCCGTCTTGTCTTGTCTAGTTCCGTCTTGTCCTGTCATCTTTAGGATAGTCCTGTAGTCGGTAGCACACGCTATGACTACTGCTTGCTACGCTTTACTTTTCCTGTTGCGTTACTTCCTTCTTTTACTTCTCAGTCATAACCCTAGCATGCTAATCAACCAGTAAAACGATGTCTAATGGTTCGGTACACTTGCAGTAGAGTCTGACTTTCTGTTGTCGACTTTACCTGACGTACAGTTCCTTTCTTTGGTACTATACGTCAGGTGTCAAGCCAGAGTTCATGGACGAGGCAGACTTACCGGAGTACGTGAAGCCCGAGGACGTTGACCCGGAGGACGTACCTGACAAGGACCAGACTTAGAGGTTTCTTCTAACACGGACGTTCAGAGGTTACTACTTTTAGCTTCTCTCTTTCGATAGTTGTTGCCATGCTTAGGCTTCCCTCTTTTTAGACTTTTGTACTCGCTGGATATTAACTCTTTATTTTAATGAATGCAACTTTCTTTCTGTACTTCTTTTGTTTCGAACTTTATAAATGCAAGAACCTGAAAATTTTAAAATGGTACCCCTACAGACATGGTAGGGGTACCATTGGCTTCACCCTTGGCTTCACAGCTCCGGCCCAAGCGGGCCTTAGTCACGCCTCGCCTCCGTATTTTTTTGGGAAGCGGGGCGTGACAGCATCCCACACGGCATGGGCCCAGGGGAAGGGAGGGGGCCCCGGCCGGATCTCCCAATTGGACACTCCGGCCTCAACATTGGGCAGACTGGCCTCTGCCCAGGCAGACCGGCCTCAGCAGGCCCCACTCCAAACTGCCTGCCACGCCGATAGGGTATTCCCCTACAAGCGGATCACCAATAGGGTATTCCCCTTACACTCGGGGAGCCCCGTCTGCCGGTCTTCCACCTGCTCTGAACCAGATGAAGCAGCCGGTTCGGAAGACTCACGGCGGGCTGCCATCCCCCAATCAGCATCCGTGCCACCCCGATCCCCACCGGATGCGAGGGTGGAAGCCCCCACCGGGCCTCCTAACGACCCACCTGCCCGCCCTCGACCTTTCGCTCGAGGCCGGCCCACTGGACATCACCCCGAGAAGGTGAGGCCTCCACCTCCACCTAGTCCGCCACCTCCTCCAGGGTTCCCCTTCGATGTACAGGTTCCCCAGAGAGGCCTTGCAACCATTCAGCACGACGAAGGTGAGGCGGGAAATGACAAAGCAATGGAGGGGAAGTAGGTCCGCCCGGCAGACAAAGGATTGATCACCCCGACGCGGATCGCAGCAAGGCTGCTTCCCTGATGAATCCAAACGACGAGTCATGGCGTGTCAGCTTGCCCACGAATGATCAAGACCAGCATCCCACTCCCAACCCTTCGCGGACAGAAAGGCAGAAGGAATGCAGCGATCAGCAGAAACGAAGGAAAGCCGCCCTGCAAACAGGAGCCCTCTCATCCCGACGCAACAGGCAGCATGCTAAAACAACTTCCTGACCCGACCACGGGTTGGGTCACACCTGCCCTATTATTGTAAATATCATCGGGATCTCTTGTAATAGCTAATGAAAAAGATTGCTCCATGCAGACTCCTAATCATAGCCCAAGCGCACCCTGACTAGGCACTTCACCGAACAAAGGGCCGCAAGAATAAGGCAAAAATAACAGGAATTCTCACACATGTTCGGTAGGCACTTTATAACGAGAACCAGGGCCGTCCCAATAAAACAGGGTTCCCCTCGGTCCGACCTGGCCGCCATATGTAACTGAAGATCAGAGAGCGGTAACACCCCTCCACAAACTACCGAGTCAGTCCGCCTCGCCTCGCCCCGAACCCACGGATCCCCAGTTCGCCCCGACCTCATGTGTGTACCGCCAACATACAGCGATTCAACATCCCTCTCCCCTTTACCTAGTGCTCGTGGGCAGACGTATGTTGGGGGCAATTATCCCCTTAGCAAACAGTCTACTCATATCCAGCAGGCGAGTAGAAGAAACCAGGGATTTAAAGGGCAAGGTCATCCGCGGAGCTCGCCAGATAAATACAACAAGACATCGGGTTCGGCCCCCGTCCTACAACACAAAAAGGAACCAAAAGGTCCCTTTCTTGCAATCCCTAGAGTCGCCTCCTCTCCAGCAGATGAGCCCCCGTCTACCTCGCTACCTGGTAATCTCCTACCCCTAGCCTGCCGCAGCAGTAGAACGACACGTTCGTCATAAGAACGGCAAATGGCAGCCTCGGTTGAGTCGCGCTCGGCCACCCGCCTCCCCTCCAGCTGCTGCCTCGGGATCCCCTTCTCCCTTTTTACTCCACACCGATGGTCTCCTTTAGGTCGGCTATCTACCCCTTCTGCAACTCGACTGCTCTCACCTTGTTAGCCACCTCCCCGGCATGTCTCGATACTATATCGTCCCCCTCCCGCTTTACCCCTTGAGTTGAAACTCGACCGTAGACTTCGACGAGTCAATGTACGTGGCCCGTCCTTTCTCAACCTCACAGACCGCCATAACCCTTTCCACCTTCGGTACCATTTTCCCCAGCCTCTCCCTGACCTGGTTGAGGCTGGCCCTCGCTTTATCGAGAGCCGATGGCCACCGGAGTGCGGCACGGCAGGGCTACCATAGCCATGACCCTCTACAAAAAGACCCCGGTCATCCAGGAACGGATAAAGAAAGGGAGGGGACGAGTCAAGGAAGTCGGCCTACTTGCACGACATGCCACACAGCGGAGCCACACAATCGCTCTGCCCCCGTGTGGATCAAGGACCTGTGGTCCCGTTGCAGCGGGCAATACTCTGCGAGACGTGCTGCCACCCACGAACATGAACCGAAGTCTGAACCACCGCATCAATGTGGGGAAGCGGTACGTCATACGAGCCGAATCGGGCTCCCGCCTTGAGCTCGAATGCCAGGGGCAATTGTTACGACCTAAAGATCGTGGGAGTTCGACCTTTCTCCCAGAACCACTAATGTACCTCTCTGGCTCGCCCTTCTTGAACGGGCAGCCGACCCGACGTCAGGGCGTCCCTCGACCAAACTTCAGAGGCCCGCCCTTCCGCCTCATCTACCGACGGAGGCACACCCATTCTCCCCCGGTGACCCAGGACCCACCCCCAAAATGTGAACGGCCGGGCCGAACACCCCCCCGATCAGGCCGGCCCGGCGACCCATCTCGGACCAAGTCATGGGGAAACGCTCCGCTAAACCCTTGGCTCATCGGACACGACAAACAACCTAGTATAAGGACGCGACTAACACTTATGCCGCCCGACCATCTGACAAAGCACCCCCTGGCCGTTGTGCCCCCTGACACCTACTCAATGCTTTCGGCCCTGACACCCTGACAAAAGCGCCCCTGGCCGTTGTGCTATCTGACAAAAGCATTGCTGACACTCCTGTTCCTGACATCCTCGTCCGAAGCTTCCGATGACAGCGAGGCCAGCTCAGCACGTCGAGTCATCATGCCAGGTCAGCCTCGTCTACCCACCTACCACCAGGTATAAATACCCATTCGCCTCCGACGGTGAAGAGGTTGGCAAATATACTCTCAATCTTATTATTCACACACGAGAGCAAAGGTCGTCCATATCTTTGTTCTCCCACTCATAGCTCGTCACGTACGATCGACTCACCCTCTGTCCGACCTGCGTGCCTAGCACCCGCTTTAAGTCCCATTACTGACTTAGGCATCGGAGAGGCTAAGGGTTGGACCCCAACCCGGCCTTTCTGACGAGTTGTTCCTTGCGTAGGATAGCTCATCCCCTGGCTTGTGCTCGCCTTCTGCTCCATCAGTCTGATCCCCACAGCCGCATCCTGTTGGATTCGACTCCGTGGTCTGCTTCAACAGCAAGTTTAGCCTCCACTCCCAGTTAATCACCTATCAAATAGCCTTCTCTAATCCCATCATCATCTTACCCACCGTGCCCTTGGTTCCCATTAATAAAAATTCATTGTACGTGGGTTCTACCCCGCAACATGTACAATAATAATATAGAGATCTATTTGTGGTAAGTGTGTGTTGCATCTATTAGTATGTATATATGTGTTTATATATTCATGTGAAGGATGCCTATATGTATGTATATGTATTGAATATGTATAGTGATGTGGATATGCTACTAGACGAATAATAGGATGTATCGGTGATATGTATGTGATGCAGATGTGTATGAATGACAATAAAGCATATATTGTATAAAGGTGTGGTGTAAATATGTATTCTTGTTTGAACTGCAGGGGTAGAAAGACCATCATAACTAGCTGATCTCGACAGGGTTCACACCCTAGGAAGTCCGAGGACGGACTTTATTTTAAGGTGGGTAGGATGTCATGCCCTATTTTGCACTATACGTGTATTCTACTGAACACACGTGGTATTTCTACCTACAATGCATAATTGGGCATGAAAAAAGCGTAGATATCGATGTACGTGACGTAATGCAAGGGGGATTGGGCTGTAATACGTGGCTAAGGGAAGAGAATGCGAACTGTGAATGCGGGAGAAGAGCAAATGACGTCGTGGGTTTAAAACAACAGGAAGGTGTTAGACGTGTGTCTGTGAAGCATGCATGCATGCATGGATGTGCGTGGATGTGTGTAAGAAGAGCCATGTAAGTGTGAAAGGGGTTAGGGGTCAATGGCAACCCCCGTAAATGTTTTGAAAGGCGAGGGGAAAAACGGTAATTTGGACTAAAACTGATGTGCGTACATCCTAAAGTGGTGTGTGCATAAAGTAATGGCAAACTTGTAAATACCTAGAATATGGAGGGGTATTTTAGTCATTTAAAAAGATGCATGCTTATCCAATGGGGGATTCTAGAGAAAGATATTTTGGAGTGAAGCTTCTTTCTTCTTCGTCCTTCTTTTTCTTTCTTTCTTTCATTTTTCTTTTCCTCTTTTTCTCCCTAATGAGGCTGGCCATATACCCTTATTTTTCACCATCTTTTTCACTCCAAAACCCTAATTCTTCCCTACAAAAATCAAGAGTGTCAAATAGGTTGCAAGAGAGATGAAGATGGAGAAGAAAGAAGATAAGGAGAAGAGGAAAATCAAGTTTTTGAGGTAGTGATCTCTTGGATTTGGAATTCCACTACTTTATTCTTGCAACCATGTTTTTATGGCATGATTTACTTAATATGCAATAGGGATAGCCAAAAATCTACGTACTATGTTCAATTTCACAATTCTCCCCTTGAAATTCTTAGCAAACCCATCTCCTTTAAAATTCAGAAATCTCGATGTCTGATTTTGCCTTATTTGTGGGTACTGTAGTTCGAATTAGGGTTCGAAAATATGAGCTTGTAGATCTTGAAGTTCTATCCCAAAATCATATAAATTTTGACATAGTTTCAATTCAGAAATTAGGAGCAATAAATCCATCTTTACAACATGTCTGTTTGATTTTCAGTGTTGACACAGTTTAGTAAAAATTGGCCTAGACACCTGCATACATCATGGAATTTTATGATCTTGGTCTTGTTGGAAAGTTAACAAGTGTTTCTAAAAATTAATCAGAGTGCTTATATGTCGAATTTCTACCTCCAACATGCCCAAAATTGGCTTTCAATACAGACCCTGAAATCTGTCTGAAAAACAGATTTTACACACTTCACTAATTAATTCACCATAAATCGTATAGTTCATATTTGTGCATGAAATTTTATATGTAAATCCATAACTGCCATTTCTTCAACATGCATTTATAAAGTTTTTTCAAATTCCCAAGGGAAATAAATGCAATGTGTTGATCTTTAGGGTTGTTCTTGCAATTTCAGCAAGCTGAATTCATTAAGTGCTATTCTTATTCATTAATTATGGTTAATTGGCCATCATTATTCTTGTTTAATATGATTGAATGGTGAAATGAATGTTCATGCTCTTGGCACATGTAAATTTTATTGTGTTGCTTTGTTATGAATGATGCCTGTCAGGTGTTCGATGAAATGCCTCGATGAAGGCAATATCCAATACGTTGAGTAACGTGTTGTGTTAGTATTGGCCTGGAGCCACAGTGATAATTAGTGAAGTTAGAGGTTTGAATGACATAGATATATTGTAATTGTGCATGGGTGATGTGTTGTGATAGAGAGCATGTCACGTGAGTGCATGACCCTATGTTTAATGATGGACAGCTGAGGAGACATGTGCACACCCATGCCATCACGACCCTAACATGTCACTTATGATGTTAACTTATAAAACTGAATAAATCTTAATCCTCTCTAATGAGGGTAAGTTAGCAAAGCTCGGGTTTTAAGTGGGATTTGAGTAAATTGTGGATATGAGGCCTGGACCGTGAAGTTGGAAGATGATTATGTGATATGTGGAGTTTATACCAACTCGCCTTTACCAGGAGTGGAGGGGATTTTTATACCCACTCGTCTTTACCGGGAGTGGAGGGGAAGAGGGTATATGGAGGTTGTGATATGAGCCTCACTCCTGCCAGGGACGGGGGAGCTGAGAGGCCCGGCGTACAGTGCCCGTGTCCACTGCGTCATGTGCTATATTCACCCCAAATTTGGGATGAAGTCTAGGACCTGGTATCACACAGTTTACCCAAGTTTCAATTAACTAATTATGAAATAATAAAATAAGATTTTTGTGTTACTTCTACTGCTAGCAGCACTTCCCCTACCCTTGCCGGTTTCTTGGTGACTCTGTGTTATGCCGCAGGCACTTGCACTTATCTTATTAGATATTGTTTGCTTGAACACTCGTGTTATTGTTATTATTATTATTCGTGCTAACCCTTTTCTTGCAGTAACCCGACATTGGACCGCAGGTATGATTATCTTGTTTTAGCTATTTAACTTTCATTATATCACTTAGTTACATGCTCTAGTTCTCTTGGCTTGCCTTGTGGATTGATAACCTTAAAATGGCGTTCCAAATCCAAGTTGGTTCCTACTGGGGCACACATTGATGTGCTCATCCTTATTTTTCAGGTAGTAGGGGCAGCATGGTTATTGGTGACTTGGAGTTGGGTGTCAGGTGTAGCACTTGGTGTGAGTGATCACTCCTTATTTTACACCTTTTTCCCGCATGTTTGCATGCCATTTAGATCGCCCAAATCATGTTTTTCACGATATATCGACGATATTGCGATGCTTTTCACGATTTGTTGTTTTTGTCGCATTTCAGGTGATTTGGCGCGATTTGGAGTGATCTCGAGATGCGCTTACTCTAGACGGTCACCAACGACCTCCCCGAGGGGTATTTTGCTGTTGGAGAGGAGCGGAAGAAGAACGGACGTCGCAGGAGCGACGAGGAGGCCAAAACAAACAGATTGGGCATTTTTTGTGTCCCACTCGGCCGAGTGGAGGAGCCACTCGGCCGACCAGCGAGACACTGCTCGGCCGACCAGAACAGACACGATTTATGTGTGCACTCGGCCGAGCACCGAAGACCACATCGGCCGAGTGACGAGACCCCGTCCGCCCGAGTGGCGCCCAGACGAAGCCCTTCCAAAACATCCAAGTTACTGTTTTTCGACTGCCTGAACTTCAGAAGACCCACTCGGCCGAGTGGTTAATCCCGTCCGCCCGAGGACAATGAAGCCATCGACCGAGTGACGACAACTCACTCGGCCGAGCCGCCCCCGAAGTAGAGACCCCTGAAGGCCCCGACTTACTGGAAAATTACAGGGTTTCTCACTCGGCCAAGCGACTTTTGTCACTCGGCCGAGTGCGATGCGCTGCCTGTAGCGAAAACTGCGGAAAACAGGCTGTGCAGGGGTATTTTGGTCACAGTTTTTGGACGATTTTGAGGGCTATTTAAACCCTGTTTTTACCCTAGTTTGGAGAGCCTCTCTCTTAGATTTTTTGCAGCCTTTTAGATTAGTTTTTAGCTTTATTCTTGTGATTGGAGAGGAGACAAAGATTGGAATTTTGTTGGATTAATTGAAGAACTCCATTGGTTTGTATCTCTTTTCCTTAAAAATTCTATTTTTATTGCATATCTCAATATTGTGATGAATTCTATCGCTTATTTCATTGATTATTTTTGTGATCTTGCTATGAATTGTGAGTAGTCTCCACGTCTTGGGGCGTGGGGATGAACCCTACAAGCCCATTTTCATATTTGTGATGAATTGGTAGAAATTGTGCTAGAATTGTTATTAAGGATTAGATTGGGATCAATTTACTACGGATGGCTAGGTATTCATATCAATTGGGATTTGCAAGAGATTGGATCCCAATTTGATAGGAAACCATAGAAATCCGAATTGGGTTGGAGTCAGATTTTTGAAGTATCGGTTTGCAAGAGATTGGACCGATACTAGGATTTCCGGTTGCAATTCCATGCCGATACTCGTTTGCAAGAGATTGGACGGGTATGAACTATCCCAATCTAGGTCGTGGACCGAGTTTGCAAGAGATTGGGCTCGGTGCGCGATTGGACGATGATGTTGATCCTAATGCTAGCTTTCCTAGGCTAGGGTTTGCAAGAGATTGGACCCAACCCTAGGATAGCTATAGACCAGCAACAGCGCGAGAGCGTGAGCTTGGTTCTACATTCAGTTGCAACTAGTTCATCCAAATTCTCATTCAAGCAATTTTGATACCGATAAACCGCATTTATGAAATACGGTGAGTAGCGGGGATTCGCCATTCCCTAGACGTTCTTTATTTGATTTGATATTTCCGCATTTTTGTCTGACGATTGTGACAGGATCGCCAAAGGCAAATTTCTCTCTTGAATAGCCAGGTTGATTTGAACAAGCACGGTCATTCGTCCTCCCTGTGTTCGATAACCCGCTTGCCGCTATACCGTGCGCTTGCGGTAAAACTACAACCGTTCTTTGGGTCACATCCCGGAGCGACCAAGTTTTTGGCGCCGTTGCCGGGGAAGTGCGTTTAGACGGTGTCTTTACAGGAAGAATGGAGGATGCAATGTCAACGATAGGACTCAGTCAGGAAGATTATGACTCCTTCACAGACCTCCTTAAGGAGCTTGTCGACGAGGTCCACGCTGCCGGAGCTTTCGCTATCGATGTCAAGGACCCCGACGAACAGCTGTTTGCTAGTTTGGTGATGGACCAGATCTCCCCGGAGGGGACTATCGGGGGCAATGTCAGAGTTGACGTGATCGAC
The DNA here is from genome assembly GCA_030789695.1 of Scilla litardierei. NCBI lineage: Eukaryota > Viridiplantae > Streptophyta > Magnoliopsida > Asparagales > Asparagaceae > Scilla > Scilla litardierei. Next base: position 37,642,965 of record CM061142.1, read on the forward strand.
GACAAATTATATTTCGAAGAAGGTGGAACAAGTGTCGAGGATCACTATACTTCGGAAGGATCTTCAGAGCAAATCAACGTTCAGGGAGTTACACCCCATGACACTTACTCTTGCTTCTATGAATCGTCTGATGTGTTTCTTGATTCCAGGAACGAACCGGACCCGATTGAAAACTCTGACGATGCTAGCATAGAAGCGGAGCACGCCTATTTCGATGCATTGTCCTCACTAAGTAGTGAGTGTGACTCTTCACAAGAGAGCACGCCACCTGAACACGAGCTAGACCCAGCCGACAAGGAAGAAGCCGAACTCATGCAAGCCGATGAAGTAGAAGGAGAGGCGCCTCTTCAGGTAGAACTTAAACAATTACCTCTGAATCTAAGGTACGCCTTTTTGGGTAACAAATTAACTTTCCCGGTGATAGTAAACTCCCACCTCACGCCAGACCAACTTGAAAAACTCCTAGACGTTCTTAGGAGCCACAAAGATGTCTTGGGATACACTATCTCCGATCTAAAAGGGATAAGCCCTAGGCTTTGCACGCATAGGATCCATTTGGAGGATACCGACGCCACCTCCATAGAGCCTCAAAGGCGGTTAAACCCGAACATGAAGGAGGTGGTTAAAAAGGAAATCCTAAAATTGCTAGAAGCAGGTATAATTTATCCTATCTCAGATAGTAGATGGGTTAGCCCCGTTCACGTCGTCCCCAAGAAAGGGGGATGACTGTCATAAAAAACGAAAAAGGTGAGCCCATATCTACGCGCACCGTCACGGGATGGCGAATGTGCATTGACTATAGGAAACTCAATAAAGCTACCCGAAAGGACCATTACCCATTGCCCTTCATTGATCAAATGCTTGAACGACTTGCAAAACATAAATACTTTTGCTATCTAGATGGGTATTCGGGATTCTTCCAAATCCCTTTGCATGAAGATGACCAAGAGAAGACAACTTTCACTTGTCCCTATGGCACCTATGCCTACCGCAGGATGCCGTTTGGCCTTTGTAATGCTCCTGCTACCTTTCAGAGGTGTATGACGTCCATATTCTCCGATTACATTGAAAATATTATGAAAGTTTTTATGGATGACTTCTCGGTTTATGGAAGTGAGTTTGACTCTTGTTTGGAAAATCTTACTAAAGTCCTAAAAAGGTGCCAACAAAACAATCTCACTCTCAATTGGGAGAAGTGTCACTTCATGGTTACGGAAGGTATAGTTCTCGGACATCTTGTCTCCTCGAGAGGAATTGAGGTAGATAAAGCAAAGATTGAGGTAATCGAGAAACTCCCTCCTCCTATTAATGTCAAGGGCATTAGAGGCTTCCTTGGTCACGCGGGGTTTTACCGCCGCTTCATAAAGGATTTCGCCTCGATTGCCCGACCACTTACTTCTTTGCTCGCTAAAGATATTCCTTTTATTTTTTCAGGTGAATGCTTACAAGCCTTCAACGCCTTGAAAGAAGCACTAGTCTCCGCGCCCATCATACAACCGCCGGATTGGAGCCTTCCTTTTGAGCTAATGTGTGATGCTAGCGACCAAGCCATTGGAGCGGTATTGGGACAAAGAAAAGATAAGAAGCTTCATGCGATATACTACGCGAGCAAGACATTGGATGACGCGCAGAAAAACTACACAACTACCGAGAAAGAGCTTCTAGCGGTCGTCTATTCCATAGAGAAGTTTCGCTCTTACCTCCTTGGGTCCAAGGTTATTGTCCACACCGACCATGCGGCATTGAAGTATCTTTTAAACAAGAAGGAGGCCAAACCTCGGTTGATTAGGTGGATACTCTTGTTGCAAGAGTTCGACTTAGAGATCAGAGACAAGAAGGGTACGGACAATGTCGTGGCGGATCATTTATCTAGGCTCATTCGCGACAAGGAGGACGAAAGTTTGCCTATCGACGACACATTCGTGGATGAGAGGCTATATGCCATAAGGACCGGTGAAGTACCTTGGTACGCGGACTTCGTCAACTACTTGGCTTGTGGAATCAAACCGCATGGGATGTCTACGCAACAAAAGAGGAGATTTCTGCATGAGGACCGTAGCTATTTTTGGGAAGATCCCTACCTTTTCAAGGTATGCAGAGATAGTGTCATTCGTAGGTGTGTTTCTAAAGAGGAGGCGACATCCATCATTTTGCATTGCCACGGTCTACCATGCGGAGGACATCATGCCGCCTCTAAAACAACCGCTAAGATCTTGCAGAGCGGATTCTTCTGGCCAACAATGTTTAGGGACACCCACGCTTTTGTGAAGGGGTGCGATAGATGCCAACGGACCGGGAATATCTCCAAGCGCAATGAGATGCTGATGAGACCCATCCAAGAAATCGAGCTTTTTGATTGTTGGGGAGTAGACTTCATGGGGCCATTTCCGTCGAGCAATGGTAACAAATACATCCTATTGGCCGTTGACTATGTCTCCAAATGGGTGGAAGCAATTGCCACCCCGACTAATGATGCAAGGGTCGTCTCCAAGTTCTTTAAGCAAAATATCTTCCCACGCTTCGGAGTGCCTCGTACCTTGATAAGCGACGGGGGAAGCCACTTCATAGAGAACAAGTTTGAAGCCATGCTAAAGAAGTACGGGGTAAATCATAGGGTTGGCATGGCATATCACCCCCAGACAAGCGGCCAAGTGGAAGTCTCGAATAGAGAAATTAAGCAAATTCTCAAAAAGACGGTGGATCGATCTAGAAAGGATTGGTCAATGAAGCTAAACGATGCTCTATGGGCATATCGCACGGCCTTTCGCACTCCCATAGGCACCACACCGTTCCGGCTCGTT